>DWFT01000892.1:0-10441 GCA_018246795.1 Microceris patrobas patrobas
TAATGAGTCTAAAAACGTAAATGATATTATATTGTTAGGTGAAAACGTGTAATCAAAGTCCGAGTCAAACGTATAATTAGGAGGAAGACGCAAATAAAGATCAAGTTCTGAATAAGAATTGTGGATTAAATTCTAGTATATCAAATGCGCTACGTGAGGTAAAGGTAAATAGACTTTTATAGGCATCCATGGTTAGGTTTTAGTCTAGATCGCTAGGCTATATTCATCTAAGTTAGATGGTTTAACTTAGGACGCATATGCCTTTACGTACACCACATAGAACCGGTGTCAAATGCTAGCTTACCGTGTAGTAATAAAACTGACAAAAACTATACCTCTTTTACTTTCAAAGTCATCACAAATATGTACAAATACACGTACAAAAACCTAACACGTATACAACACATACATTAATAAAATATAGTCATAGTTTCAAAGCAACAAAGGTTCTTTATTAAGGCTTTGCGTGTCACAACGTGTCAACGATGGCCCTCAAGCGAGCGCACTCGTGATATCTCGGCGGGAGATGAAATGTAATGCGTAAGGCTTTCGCGGACATTTTGTATTAACATCCTTGAGTGAGCTTTGTATGTAGCTAGTGGGATTAGAAAGAACTATTTTGTACACACACACATGCACAGCTACAGGTTCGATATTATGCGATACAAATGTTCGTATGATAAGGATGAGAATTTGCTAGGTGAAAATTTACCGATGCCTTGGTTATTACAATACATGGTCTACTCAGTTTTGACTTGTGTCATCGTGTGTTTTTTCCCAAAATATTCATTATTATTACGTTTACCAATCGACTATTTGATTCAAAGTAACGATACGTGTGCAAATGTTATTCAAATTAAATATTCCAAGTAAAATTATTCCAGCTTTTAGCATAGTTTTAATTAACTAACCGATGAAAACACTGGCACTATAAATAACAATGGACATTAAAACAAACAGTTATTCCACTCCCAATTGAGATTGTGTTTATGGAACATTTATAACTGAAATAATATTTTTATTTATTGTGAGCTTTTTGAAAATTTCGAGTAAAAATTCTATTTATAAATTTTATCAAACACTTTGTCGTTCTGCTGTTATTTATACACGGGTTTTTTTTATCTGAATGGTTAAGACCATAATCCAAAAATGCTGGCAGAGTATGAGAATTTCTACTACACGCGCTTCAGTGAACATTTCCTTGATATATTCACCTTGACCAATATAACAAGTCATAACTGGTAAATATTTAGTAGCATTATTTAAGCTAGTAATTTGTTAAATAATACAATGTTAATTATCGTAAGCCTTCTTTAATAAATATTCAGTCTTCACAAATACTTATTTAAGTGAGAGAGTAAGAAGTTATCGATAATTAGTTCTGTTAATAGAAGTGCTAACTTCTATCCACTATCCATTCAAATTCAGCTCATTTTGAAAAGCAGACAATCAGTCAATAAAACAAAAAAGGTTCTTGTTAATATTTTACCATCATACATTTCAGAAATCTAATGTTACCATTAACGGGCACATACAGTGGGGGTTCTAAGGCGAAACTGCCTTGGAAGTCCATTTTCCATTTATATGTGGCCGTAGTAACGGCATCTTGTGAAAATACAAAACATAAGATTTAGGTCTCGACCTTGAACCATTCCTTTTAGTACGTACACTATATTACTTGCAATATAGAAGGATTTATCTGGTATTGATGGATCATTTTAAAATTTTATAAAACACGGTATGGAAAGATAAACAATATGCCATATTAGAATTAATTATTTAACAGTTTAATAAGTAAGTTTAACAATACATGTTAATTTTTTCAGCAAGACACTTATAAATTAAAGTACAATAGTCTGTTAATAACCTCGACGTACACGATAGTGCTGCCATCTAGGCGACAGTGCTGCCACCTATTCAATAACAATCGTGTCGCTGTCCATAACAAAGGACTGTACTGTTAATGTGTTGGTTGCTGGAGTTTATGATATATGATACTTGAAAAAGTTGTTCGCAATTTAGTATATGATATTACTTGACATCCACGAAGGAATCAGAGTATACCCGAAATGCAGCATTCTATTAGTTGTTTGAAATGTATCATACTAATATTAACATAAATTTTCTGTCAGGCAACTATGATATTCGTATTGTCTCTAGTGATTATTGAATTATTGAATTGAAGTTAAAAAATTGAATTGACGTTAAAAAGATTATTGAATTGAAGCAAAAGAAACTTTGGCACAAAAATTAAGGAATAAAAATATAATACATTTTAAGTATTCTGTAAGGATTTGCTGTTATTTATTATTTATTCATGTATCTAGCTCTAATAGGTAAGTTACGGAGCTTAAAGGTGTAGGTACTATAGTGTGCGAATTTACTGGATTATCTCAAGGAGAGCTCAAGATTAGACAGAAAGGGCCCAAATATTACATGTTTTCTTTATTTTGACGTAACTATTGCACAAAAAAAACTGAAAATGTACTCAAATTATACAGCGATTGTACTATATGGCAAATGGAGCCGCGACAATCATATGTACATATATACATGCATTTTTAAGTATGTATCATATAGATATTAATTCAACTTCAAACATAAAAAAAAAATTATGCTCGTCACACAACTATATATCACTGGTGGGAATTTAAACTGTAATTCCTAGCATCACCCACGATCACAAAATATTAAACAGACGCTGAGCAAATGAATAAATCGACGTACTATTTTAGCTTAAATAGGAACGACTCGATGTGTTAAAACTAACAAGTACTTGAATCGGGAATCGAACAAAGGACCTCTCGATTGGTAATCGCGCTTGCAACTACTCGGTCAACGAGGCAGTCAACGAAACAATCAACTGTTAAAATGAACGTAATCATAATGTTCATTTCATACTACGGGTACATACCGAAAATAACATAGCTAGAGGAAACCGAAGTAGTTACGCAACGGGCTCCTAAACTTTAACTAAGAGTCGAGTTTAACCATTGAAGTTAACTGCAAGTTCACTGTAGTTACTCGCAGCATCTATAATGTACCCAGTTAGTTTTAGCACTTAAAAGTTATTTGTTTCTTTAATGGTTTTGTTTTAATGAAGTGTGATGTAAAATGTGTACGAAATTTACTATAATCGTAATTCTCAATATAATAGGTTCTTCAATTCTGTTATTTCCCTGTTTTTTTTTAAAAAAAACCTAACATCACGCCTGTAATCCCCGAAGGGGTAGGTAGAGGAGTATGGTATACTTCCACGTTTCAACAGTTACGTTTACGTCCGATGGATTAGGTGGTGAGCCTACATAGCGAACAGATCCAGACTCCGAGTCACTATTGGAAATTCTAAATTGAAAAAATCTACTCAACCCGGATTTTGAATCCAGGCCCTCCGATCAGCAGTCGCACTTGCAACCACTCGACCAACGAGGTAGTTGATTAATTTAATATTTATTTTTTAAAACATAATTAGTTCACCAAATGGAATATTTAATGCCTTTAAAGACATCTTATACCAGTCAAGCTTTTTTTATTTTTATTTTTAATAATTATTAAAAAAAATAATTGAATAATTATCAAAAATAATTTTAAAGCATTATAATTTGACCTCAATTTAGCTTGTGAGTGTACTACATTCATCTGTTTACCTCTTCGGGGAATTACATTATTCTATTTAAGTTATAATTTCAATCTCATTATGTAATTTTATAACATTCTAAAGTATATAAAAAGTGGTCACACTCGCCACAGTAAACGTTTGCCATATGTACGTGTGGAAATACGAATAATTACATGTTACTTACTTACTCCACCTGTTCTTAAGTTCACACTACAACCATTTTCAGATCCAATTTTCACTACAACTAAATCTCAGATAGCTTTTAGCAAACACGTTAAGTTTGAAGGTATTGTAACCTAGATGTCAGGTGAAACTTCAAGTGTTTGAAATTGGATCATTCATCCAGACTTTACATGCCTACCCTCACCACTTGACTTACTATTTACTATAGGTTACCTACTTCAAAATCTCACCGCAATATTTTTTTTAAATTTGGATAACAATGAATCGGAAAATCTTTTTTGAAAAAGAAAACGCTTCTCTTGGTGTATGATATATTCTTGTTGGATTAGTTTTGCTGATATAATTAATAAGGAGCTCTCTGTGTAGATATATTTAGAACTCGGTGCTCTCTGTTTACCACTAAAGGAACCTAGCGTGATGATATAATAATAATAGAATAATGGATGTAAGATTAAAACGGTTTTATTAAAAATCTCATACTCTTATAAAATTAAATTGTACATAGGTATGTACATGAATAGATCAAGTACATACATACGTATATGTACAGTTATAGCAATGACCGATAGATGGCACTCTGGCACGTAGATGAGTCCTCCTAATGTCCTAATTTCATTCGTTTGTATTTGTACTGCGAATGGAGTATTATTGCATTTTCTATGCAGTTATACTCGTATTTTAACACTCAGCGGCGGGATATTACTGATTTATTTTCAAATAAAGCAGCAAACGAGTGGACAGTAGTATTCTTTAACAGTATTGCACATCTTAAGTTGAGTTATCGTGTTCTATTGTTTTTTTGATACACTTGTATATTTGTAATGTTACTCATTCGGTATAATAAATCTGTCGGGTGGAGAATAGGGGTGTTTGGTTTAATTTTATCTTTTAAAATGTCGTTCATTTACAATGTGATTTATGTATGTCTGATAATACATTTATATGTTGATAATGAATATTCATAAATGTCATATATACATTTTCTTTATGTAACTGACTTTATGTAAACTTTATGTTTGGGAGAAAACCAGATATGATTTGTAAGAAATAATCGATGAAGTTTGGGAGTTCGTAGTCCTAAATATTCCTAGTTTATAAAATCTCGGAGCCTCTTACAACTCCAATGGAGGGGGGGTTAGGAGGGTCTATTCTTCACAAGCACTACGCGTTCTACTCTTTCAATGGAACAAAAGGTGAAAAATGCAGAAACTAGGTGAACTTGATTGACGTATAATTTATTGAAAATCTACCTGAAATTGATGATCCGTAAAATTTTAATGTTGAGTGGGTTACTTGGATTATATTTTTCTATTCACGGCTCTTTTAAATGGCAATTATTCCATTGTAATTGAAATAAATTAGTGATAGCAATACACTTATTAGACTGATGGCCCACTTAAAGTTCAAAAACTTCATTCGGCTCCAATTCACGCATAGTTATCTCAGTTTTTGTTTCTCTTTTTGGTAAGTGCAGATTTTCCTGCCGTAACGAATTTTCTTTATTTTGATCCCGATATGAACGAATTTTATTTTCGTGACTAGTTAGATTTTGTTAGCCCGGCAGTATACCCTACCAATCTTGTCCTGTGAGCCAACCCTTATCTAACATTAGGACGAAAAACAGTCAATGATGGCGATAGTCCCAAAATATATTAAGTAAACACCTGTTTATAAAGTATGTTTACTAATAGAAGTGTAAATTTACAACACCCTATTATCGAAGCCCAGAAATACCCATAAAACTTAACAGGCTAAAGAACTGTAACCAGTAAATCTTGTAACAGAAATAAACAAAATTTGATACATGACTGCTCCCGCTAGTTCTAGACCGAACGTTTTATCATGTGGTTTGTTGGAATAAATCCAAACTGGCCTCTGATTTTCCACATTTGAATGTTAACCTCCCAAACATGGGCGTCATTACTGGGGCACGGCCAATCGTGATTCTTCGTTTCTGGTAGAGCTGGTAACAATTGTTAAGCAATAATAATAATACATATTACATGTTTTGTGTCATTCCAGATCCCTTACAAGAAAGCCAATAGTCAAATATCGCAATACTAAAGATATGACGCGCTTCTTACATATTTAACTGATTTCGGAGACTTTTGATTCCCTCCTAAGTTTGTTGTTTACATACTCGTATATTTGAAATAATTAGTTGGATTAAAATAGTTACTAATTAAATAGTGGTCGATCTTTTGATATATGGATCCAGCGATAGTTTTTTAAGCAACTGTCTAGCACTATATTTAGGAACATCGCTGCGGCGATTACGTCATGATTTTATCTTTATGTTTTGTTCTCGCTCAAAGTATTCATTGTGGCAGCTTCAATTGACATAATCAGCACATTCACTATTTACTAGTTCAATTTATTTAAAATAAATATTGCTAGTGGCACCAGTGGCTTATTAAGAACCTTTGTTATCTAACAATAAATAAGTAGAAATAAGCCATTGCCACATAAAATTTACGAGCTTTAACAAAGAAATGATTAAAATTTATTAATAAACATGTTACGAACATTCAAAAGCTTTCATAAAATATTAAATATTATTGCCGTTACTGCCATACTGATAATTACTCTACGTTAATACCTGGGCTATTTACATAAATACGTACAATTATACCTATCGTTGAGTTTAACAAATTGATACAATAATTACTTAGGGTCGGCAGAGAGCACCAAATGTTAATATCTCTGTCCTTGTAGAAGGCTTTTGTCCATAAGCCCCACGCTGGACATGCGGGTTAGGGAATCTTTGAAAACATTCATTACCTACATCCTGCCGATCATTCGACCTAGTACATCTTCATCTTCTTATTACAGTATTGTACCAACAAATATATATTTATCATCTGTGCATATCTGAGAGTGACCTAGGTCACAGCTGACGTCAGCGCCCGGGAGCCGTACTGTTGGAGAAGCTATTGTAGTGTTGAATGCATATTTGATGGATACAAAACAAACCGCCCAAACACAAAAGATGTGTACGATTTTTTTCTAGTTTCACACTCTTTTTCTATTCTACGTTGTTATTTTTGAAAAATTCGATGAGAACATCACGCCTGTATGTCCCTATAAGGCTACATGGGAGTGTAGACACGCCGACGTTTCACCAGCTATGTTATAACATCCATGGAATAGGATGGTAATTTATTGCCATACAACGAGCTTAAATCCAGACTCTGTGTGGCTACTAGGAATTTTAAATAAGAATAATCAATAGTACTTAAAACGGGGATCGAACTCAAGACCTCTTGATCAACAGTCACGCAACCTATCCAAGACTAACGAGGCAGTCAATATTTAACATTAATTCCTTTATTGATTAACTCGTGCCTACAATAGCGTTTGCTTTAACGTCATCTATTTGCGAGACTATATATATATGCAGTATGCACATACCGGTATATGTCATGATTGACTAAAAATATCCTAATAAGCATTTTCGTAATCAACAATCATTATTACACTACAGCATATTACAATTCAGTTGTATTGCGCTAATTAACTTCTTCTTTAGTACAAAAAATATATGTATGTGTATGCTTATAGGTAGGTATGTGTATGATTTGTAAGTTATGTACAAGCCTGCTTGTGTGTTAGCATTTATCGCCTGATGTGACTGTCGCTTGCGTTCGTCGACTGATGTAGTATTTAACATTGTGTAAATGCTGTGATATCATTATTGCTCAATAATTTAGAACGGTAGGAACATCTTATGATATATAGTCAATTTACGAAAGAGACGTCTGTGGGGATATAGCTCAGTGGTAGAGCATTCGACTGCAGATCGAGAGGTCCCCGGTTCAAACCCGGGTGTCCCCTAGAACTTTTTTATGATTTTTTTTTTGGTTTTATTATGTTATTTGATTGTAAATTACAAAAATTAAAAATTGTTTATTGCTGAATAGTTTTCTTAAATTAAATATTGTTGCTTTAAATTTAAGAGATCTTATCATTTGATTAGAAGATATTGTAGTAAAATTTAAATAAACTTCGTAGATAATAAAATATTAGATTGTACCTTCCAATTTAAAATATTAAACAATTTTTTTATCAAAAGTTATCGGAAAAGAAAATCCTATTTTAATTATTGTTTTTAAATAAGTACTCTATGACGTCTGTACAATTAATTTTATTTCCTTAATAAAACGGAAACAAATAAATCAAAAGATTTCCGAACGCATAAATATTTGATTAAAGAAAATAATGAATAATGCGTTTATACCCTTGGAATTCATAAACATTACCATGTAGAAACATCATAATATGAACTAAAAATCACCAACGGACAGAACAAAACAGGAAAGAGCGCCACATTTGAATGTATTCATACGGAAACTGCATATTAAGTACTGGGAATCTGCACTGCATTATAAATGACAAAGGACTTCCAAATATAACATAGTTCACGGAGAAGCAATAAAAACTTCCATTTTAACACGGATCCGAGTGGAACTATTCGGCGAACTATTCAGCAAACTATTCACATTAGAGACATCTTTTCATCCTGTCTCGAGACAAATCTACGAACTTGTTACCTCCCCTTGCAACCCATACAGGGTATCCAAACGACAAGATAGTTTTTGGAGACATTTTAATGAGTAGAATTCACTTGCAATTTTTAATGTTACTTGTATCGAAGGGCGATCAGGATTTTTTGCGTCGATAGAACGACCAAACATTGAAGCCCAATATCGGGTTATTTACGAATTGTGCAATTCGAACCGATATTTTTTACTGTTTTTACGTCCACTTTTGGGCGTGGGTTACAAAATTGTAACAAAGATATACTTATATGATCTACCAGTGCAGATTGAACTTCATATTGACTTGATGATTGTTTTGCGGACATTTTAAGTTCCCTTTAATCAAAGACGAGCCTGTATTTCTAAATGACTATAATCAGACTAATGTAGTTCGGGTGTCTTTAAAAGTACTAAAAGCCGTATATAGGTAATTGTATGAAATATGTTTATATAACCTATTCCCCAATTGATGAAACATCGAAAATGACAATGATGTTTGCGAAGATATTAATAGACTTGTATTATTATGTATATGTACTACTATTTTATTATATCATTATGCTAGCTTACTCCTAACTACATCGCTCTTCCTTTATGGGGTAGGCAGAAAGCACCGATTGCCAAATATCTGTTTTCTTACACACCTGAGATGATATATTTCCATTCATTCCTATCTTCATACCGGCACGCCGGTTTCGAAGATTTTTATCTTTCCCGTCAGTCGTATGTTTAGCGATATGTTAAGTGTGTGCTTGCTTTTTTATAGTTTTCGAAGTGGCAAGTGACTAGGGCGATGTCTATACGAGTAGGTGGCCGTTGCTACTTACAGTCATTGGAAACTGACATTAATTTGGACTATATACGCCAGGTAAGGTTAGTCCAGGGAAAGTAAATTTGTTAGTCTCCCCCGCGAACTCGCTGCAAGCGTCGGGAGCTCATGAGGAAGGACCTCGTACAGGTCTGAAACTAGTCGGGCCATCCCGAAAAACGCACGTGAGGTAAGCCGGTACATATATAATTATCAAAGTAAATTTATTGGTAAGACTAATAATGTTTTGATTGAATTAGCCAATGCTAGGGACCAATTGTTACTAGCCCGATCAGTACATAAGTTAATGACTGACTCATTCGAAATTAGTTAGCATGTTGCACTTCTGAGCACTCTAATAGTGGCCTCTCTGAATCACAAGCCGGCAATGACATATTTTTATTTCTTATAATGTACACAGTACCTATAGTATGTACTGTTATAACTATCACTTTAAAAACATGTCAGGCACCACCAAGAAAATCTTCACTGATCTTGTTATCATGTTATATAAACTACAATAGCTATAATGTAGTATGAAAAATCCCCAACAAATTCGGTACTATCTCTAAATCTTCTAAAAGCCGGTGTCCCCTCTCACCCCTTCTATATAGGACAGTCCGCATAAATTGAGGATTCGTTTGGATATAAAAGCGCCATTTTAGGTCACGTAAAATACAAGACGAGAATAAATGCCAATGCTTGAATGTAGAGTGGGGTCTATTAATGGCGGTCTAATGGACACTGAATTTAACGGTCAAATCCGTCCGCTAATATTGGTAAGGGTCGGGTAAGTAGTCCAATGCATTTGCGATTGGTTTTAGAATAATGGACATGAATGGAAAGTTCGAGATAAATCTTAATAGTAAGTAGAGTTTGAATATCGTTCATTTTGTAAAGGTATTTAAATGTTTTAGAAGTCGATTGATAATCTATAACCATGAATCTACAGACCCTTCATCGTTCTTTGGAAACTCTGTAGAGCATTGTTCTGTTTTTCATATGTCAGTAAACTTTGAATGTTTTTCGGCACTTTATTGTACAAAATAATTAACACTATGGCCTTGAGTTTCCAATATATTCGTATGAAGGTGTTAAATGATTCTGGACGTATACAGTTAAGTAGAAATAAATTATTATTCATTTTTAAATAATTTAATGCAAAGTTTCGATTCTGTTTACTTTTGGAAAAGCGTATTAATGTATTTCCTCATATCATGCAGAACTTTCCATACCTAATTAGACGTTTTTATTTATGTCATTAATTGTTTACGAGTGTTAATCCTTGTTAGG
>DWFT01000893.1:0-10439 GCA_018246795.1 Microceris patrobas patrobas
CTGTAAAAAAGTGCAATGGAGGGAATGATTATACGAAAAAAAAAAATTCGGTCGCTTAGGGGACAAGCAACCTAATTACCGTTCTCGCCCCGTTTCGATTTCGGCAGAAGCGGCGTCATTCACATTGTGCAAATCAAATTGGGCGTAACCGCCGGGCAAGTTGAATGGCTGAGCTTTTTGAATGAGTCAATTTAAAATGGATTTAACATTTTTAAAGGAATTTCTTAGAACGGAAACTGCCTGTTCGAAAAGGAATCATTGATAACTTTCATGAGAAGTTAAACTTTGATTTCTGTTATACTATAAGTCGACATAATAACATTAACTAACTTCTAAAGCAACGGAAACAAATCTTTAAAAAATTCCGAATTCACTTGTGTTTAAGTAGAACTTTTATTTGCAGATATCACGCGGGTCCATCCTCAAGCCTAGAGGTCTCACTAAAATCACCAAAAGTATTATTATAAGAACAAATGAAACAATTAGTAGTGTACATTTTTTATTGCAAGCGTGTTGTTGTTGTTCAGTTCAATTAGCAAGGAACCATAACAAGGAATTACAATTTGAATGTCAACTGACCACAAACTACTTTCTACCGACTCCAATTCAGGTCAACATGAAAATAACACGCTGACACTGTAACGAAGTCGCATCTTATCAATTCAACCAGCATAGACCTGATAGCAGTTATCGCTGCCAAGTGATTGCCAGTAAATCTACATAATTACGGCGCTGGTCGTATCAGGGCACCGGCGATAGACACGAGAACACGCAGCACGAAGGCTTAAATTTGAATACAAATTAAAAAGTTAAGCACCTCTGGACTACCTGGAGTTCAGTCGATAAACCAGGATAGGGTAATGAAATAAGAAAGAAGCTCCTAATGCGATTAAAAGAATATGATTAAAAGAATTTAGGAAGATGAATTTCAAAATTTTTGTCTCGTTCGTTATTACCTGAACAGGTATTATTCACTAATCATAGAAAAGCATCGAGTGCCACATATCTTTATGGTTATAAATTTACATTTCCCATTGATCAGTCTCTTTACACTCGCACGCGATCTCTCCCACAACTACATAGTATCTAGTTGAAGCGGGACGACAGAATCATAAAAGACCAATTATTCCTAGACAGTTTTAGAATTATTCCACAAACACAGAAGAAAATTTATCCCACTACATACAACTGAGCAAATTTAACACAAAAAGTAAAGAACAAACAAAATCTGAGCATACGGTCGGCAATGTTTATAGAACTGTAAATTCGCACCTTTACGTAATCAGGTCGATGCGAGCCAAAAAAACCGAACCAATCGAAGGCGTCAAGGTGCTAATTAACCTGTATAAGAAAACAATTATGGAACAAGTACTTTCACTCGCCCTCGAAACTGCGAATCGTAAAAACAATGCGTGAAGCGCGAAATTCAATAACGTCCAACACCATATTTCACGGGTTAACACTTTACGAGCGCACTAAACGTAAGTAGAACGTACTGCGGGCCCAATAACATCAGTCAACCAGTTAACCCTTCCAAGGAATATAACCCTTATTACTCCCGAGCAGGAAATAAAACTGTGTGCCAGTTTACAACTTCGCCCATGATCCGTGAGCGGGTGAATTACGGGACCAAATTTACACAGATGGGTTGTAAGTGGATAATGCTAATCAAAATTATGAAGTAATACTAACTAAGCTAACTAAGGCTAGCTCCATAAGTTGTGAAGTTAGCGAACGTGTCAATGATGTATGGGAAGTCAGTTGGACTCGTTCGCGGATTACATTTTTGATGGTGTATGATAAAGCTTACCTTACGATATCAGACTACATTGTTGACAGTTAACTTAAGACGCATCCGAGATACGAAACAAAAGGCAAATTAAACGACTAACACGCCGATTTATTTATGATTCCCGATCGCTTCAATCGCTAACGACAAAACTTGATCTATTAAACAACAAAAATGGATAATTCACCATCGTTGCATCTTGTGACGTTTGTGTTGTTAATAAGTTTAATTATGTTGTATTTAAATAAGGTAAATATATTAGAAAACAATAACCGTTACATTTATGGTAAAGTTATCCTGAAAACAAGTAAACATACCAATTAGCACATTATTATTTTATAATAATTATATCTACAATAGAGACATAATATTGAGGGGTTTTCCATGTACGTTCTTATAATATTTAAAATTGTTTTATTGAATAGGTCCAATTACCGTATTGGAGACTATAAACTTTAATAAGAAGATATTAATTGTTACTAGTTAATATAATAACTAACATATGGGTGTAGGGTTTAGTGACCATACTTGTTAATCCGAGCATAGTACATTCGATTCCCATGAAGACGTCATGAACACTTATTTTGTTTGATTTGTCTTTAGGAGTAAATCCATCTGTAGGTATAGTTATATATTTACAAATGCGTAATACATATACACTTGTATGTTGATCAACTGTTTAGTCACCATAGCACAAGTTCCGCTTATTTGAAGGTCTGAGGGCGACGGGCGAGTTGTCCTAATATATCAAATATTACTGGTAATAAAGACAGGCATTTTCAAGTGTTTTTGATCGCGTTATACTGTCGCTCTACTAATGTGCTTGGATTGACCCAGTCTATTAAAAGTAAACAACTCGGTATATTTTAATATTATGTGCTTCAAACAATCCTATCGTAGCAACCGTGAACAAAAATAACTTTTGTGTCTTTCTATGTCCATTGGACGACAGCACGGCAGTGGAACATATACTAAATTCTTGCCAGTTAAAGAAATAATAACATGCCAGGTTTCAGTCACAATTGAGTGTATTCGATGATATACTTAGTAATTAGATTTTTGTACAATAATAGATTTTGTACATCACATAATAAAATTTACCACGCTCTATTAATCCGTAATTGCAGAAACACGAATGCTGCATTATACTTATTAAGAAATGAAATTACCGTGTATACTGTGTGGGTGAACCTTAAATACACAATAAAAATACAGCAGAATACACTAGCACCAACTATATAGGTAAACAGTGATGCTCAACCCCACGAGTCCGCCGCCTTAACACTATCCTGGATGCGATATAAGCTTTGACCTACTGAATGTTTGCGCTCGGGATAAACACGAGTGTACAATGTTGTTTATTTTACTGCGCTGCGTAATCGATAAACAAACTGACTGCGAATAGATCTATTTTTACTTTGGTCTCAAAGGCGACATGTGCACGACTTGTATACAATTGACGACATACGAGTAGTGACTACGGCAGCGGCTCGTGTTGCGAACGAAACAGCTTTCAGCATAATGTAGTTGTTTGCGTTACCTAAACATATTCCTCTGCTTGGACTTTCCGCCTATATGACGTATGAAACTGTTGTTCTTAAGCACCACCTCTCCCTCTCGCGATCCTTTTAACATTCCGCTGTTTGAACACGGGTCTCCTCTCAGAATAAAAGAGTTAAAGCCATCGTGTGCAACGCTGGCCAAGTGTGGATTGACAGACTTGGCACTATCAGTGGCGTCGAAAAACCTACAAGTTGTAACATTCAACGAACTGAAAATGTTATATTGTTCTGAAAATAACAAAAGTTACCGAAACCGACATGTGTGTGTGTGTACATTTTTCTTTATTTTTTTTTATGAATGTGGGAAAACCATGTCCCGTCTGTCAACACAGAGGTATTTGACACTCGGTGCTTACCTACGGTGTCTACACCTTGAAGGACCTGGCGTGACTATTAAATAATGATAACATCACAAACTCAGTACACTTCACGGCGCCGTGCAAGTGATAAACAAACAATCTCTAAACATTCTGTTCGGCCGCTGCCAGCAATCAGCCTTGAAAATTATACAGCTTCACTTTAGAACGCTTCACATTGAGTTTACGATAAGCTCGTATACCGAAGTCTATCGTTGATCAATTCCCAGTAGTGGCAGATAGTTTGTATTTGTAGCCGGTGTGTGGCAATTGTGACTGGCAGGGGTTGGATGCGACGAGCTGAAGATAGAACTTAGTGGCGTGCTATCGGAGAGGCTTATGTCTAGCAGCGGACAGGAGCAGGCCAATGATGATGTATGGAAATAGATTCGGCCCCTGTTCGATGACAGGTAGGTATAACTGATGAAAAGTGTGAGTACTACACTCCTCTGCTTACACTTTCGGGAAAACACAGGCGTGATTTCATGTTTGTTGTTGATCTAACTGAAGTTGGTATTGAAAACGTGTTGCCATCATTGACTCTCCGTACGCACAAATGTTTGTTCCTTGTTTGGGAGTTAAGCGTGTTCGACTGATTGACAAACAAAAACGCGTGAAATTGACTGCGACTAATTAGTCATATTGCTGAGCACCGATCTCCGCACGCGACTGCGGTGTGCTGAAAAGTAGCTCATTATATTTATTCAGTGCGGACAGAAATATTGACAAAGTATTCTTTGATGTCCCTACACCGCTCTAAATCTGCGCCAAGTTTCAAATGCAAGAGATTCCCTCGCTAAGGTAAATGAATAATTTATTTATAGGCATTTTTGAATTAAGTTCATTGACCTTGGATAAAACAGATTTTACATAAACCGTATTAAGCCACATCGTCGTCACCATCACCATCACCATTATATCGTTGTTCTACTGCTATACTATATCTATCTATTATAATGACATAATTTAAAAAAACATCGTTTACCGCACAATGATTTAATCATCAAAATATTATTAGTTTTACAGTAATTACACATTTTAAGATTCATAACTTTACGATAGCAACAAGTACCTTGTAAGCCATTTCTGGAAAAACAGGTAAAAATAATTCTATTCCGAAGGAGTACGCAGAGTGTAGTTTGCACAATTTGTTATCATACATACACTTCGGTGTTTCATAACGTAAAAATCAAGACTGAAAATAAAATAAAAAATTCTAACGTCACAAGATCAGGAGCAAATTCGGCGACATTATATAGAAAACACACCACACTAACAAAAACGACAATCGAGAAAAAAAATCAATTACGAAACGAATCATCAACGCGACGTACCCGCGGTATCAGGGCGACGACCCCCAGCAGGGGTTAGATAGAGCGCGCCGGCCGCCACTGGCATCATTCAGACACGACTCCACACGTCATCGTCGAGGCCACGGGCGATTGCAGCTCCACTCGCCTCGTATAATTAGTAGGGGATCTAAGGTATACACCGATCCAATAAATTATTGTGTGTACATACAACGTTCTCACGCAATGTTAACATTGTAACTGTTACTCGTACAAATACGCTATGGAAGGTTTACATCGTATAAGCCGAAAGAACGAATGTCCTGAATTCCACATCGGCATATTTTTGAGGACATATATAATCTGTAATTTATAAACGACACATTATTGTGATTACATCATCACGTCAGGACACTTAGAGTGTAGACAGAGAGCACCGAACACAAAATATCTCTATCGTAACAAACTTAACCTGTCTCTTCTGCATTCATCACACTCTTTCTTCTGATTCCATCAACATGTAATATCTGACCTTTTCGGTCAATGAAATGAACCTTGTATATTTTCGTCCCATCGCAAACTTAATAACAAAAGTTCAATAGCGCGGATAAATGGTATGTACAATGTCTATATTTAGTCGATTTGACCCAGAACACGGCATGCATGTATGTAGATACACATAGCGCAATGGTGATTCAGTCTCACTTACGTTACCACTAGTCCAAAGCGAATATAATATGTACATTGAAATTTTTATTGCTACATAACATCTATGTAAGTGCGTCATCCCCTGTAACTCCAAAGTATATACTGATGTTAGGGATCGAAGTTAGCATAATAGCTGAATTTAATAAATAAACCCTAACATAAATCGCTTAGTACATAGAAGTTGAATGTGGAAAATATGTTGGAAAATAACTGTTTCGGACGTTGTAAAGTTCCAGAGAGCGACCATAACATCGCGGGATTAGTCTTAATACCCCGGACGCTAAGAACTGAGGCGGCTTAAAAGCGAAACACTTGGAAGGATATTTAGTTCCCTTGAAACAGAAGTAAAGAATAAATGGTACGTAACAAAAATGTACCTAATATTTTTTTCTTGTACATCCAAGAAAGAACGTATCCAACAATGATTTATAACGAAACGAATAATTTCTCTTCACCACAATAGAACCTTCAATGTTAATCCATACTGTTTTTCCTACCTAACAGATACACGTAAATTACATAATGTATCAAACAAAATGTTTGTATTAACAACGGTCAATTTTATGTCAATGTCATTTGTCGATAAATGTATCATTTTCATGATTATTCATTATTATTACTTAATAGTTGCCGTGGTATCTCCGAAATAATTATGTAAGCGATATTTAGATATAGTCTCTCTGGTTATTTGTTCATAAAAAATAATCATTAACTAAGTGCAGACCATTGTGATTTGCTATTTTAATACAACAATTAGCAAATTCTTTTAGTCCGGTATAGATACATTTCTTCGGTTAAGAACTAATGTACCAATGAAGGTCAACATGATTTTGTCCTCAAAAACCGACATTACTTATGGAACATCCTTACATATTAATAAACTATATCTTAAAACCTTTTACTGCGAATGCCTAATAAACCAAAACGTACAACGCGAGATATAAAACAGGCGGCTACAAAACAAAAAAGATTAGGTACAAATAAGGTCCGTATCTAACAAGAGGCAGAGGCATCGCTTCGCAGAAATCAAAATACCTTCGATTAGTTTTAACGTATCCTAAGGTCAAGATAAACACAAATAATTTTGGTAGTCTCACTCAACCCTATGCAAAACCTTATGCACTATCGTTCACAATATGAATTGTGATAAGTTTTAAACGTCTGGGAACGAATTGATGAAAGGTAATGAGACATGATGACAACATCCTTTGTTAGAAGTTTCGAAAATAATATTCTTTCATCTATTAATTGTATAAATACCCATGACTACATTAAGTACGGTTAATGTATTACTACCTATATTTTGTGCTATTAAAAGATCTTAAGGCTCTTAAGATTTCAGTAACCACAACCTTATTGCTAATTATTTTAAATTCTTAATTAAAATTCTTATTATTTAATTTCTTCTAATTGCTATTTATTTTAACTTTTCTGTGCCTATAATATTAATAGGACACCAGAACGCCATTTACTAACATTCCTATAACAAATTATGTTCATAAGCGTCTGTTCCAAGTCAACTACAATTGCTCTTAGATGTACGCTGCGTCGCAACTATTTATTTTAACTTTATACCAGTAATGACTTGTCTTAATAATCAAAATTCAAAGAGAACAACAAATAATACAAATACGTTTCTATAAAGTAATAGCAATAAACAAGTATTCTCAGTAATCATAAAGAAACATAAAATATACGAAACCTGGATACTAAAATCGAAAAGCTGATTCCTCGAACAAGTCTATACGCAACGGAAATTGTATGCGAAATGAGCTTATTTACATACAACTCAAATTGTTATTCAGACGGTCACTTGTAACTAGCGATATCCACCGACAGCACAGACAATTCATATCACAATGTTCAATTTGAGTATGGAAAAGAAAAATTCGAAGCGCTCGCAGATAATTTGTGTAGTGAATATGACGAGCACATAATTACATATGTTCTTAAAGCGTTTTGACCAAAAGACTCAATTAGGCCGTCCATAATAGGTCAAATACTGTCTTATAGAGTAATTTGAAGTCTCTGAAACTCTGCGTATAAGAACAGAGAGATGCAAATAGAAGAAGCACATCAGGTCTGCACAGATAAAAATGTTTGCCAATCAATTCGCTCTGCCTACTTAAGAAACCTGACATAAACAGGATAATAACAATATGGATGAAACGATACATTAACTACACTTAATCAGTGCACTTGGAAAGCTAGAAGAAATGTAAAATAATGGGTGGATATTTATTTGAGGCATGTAATAACAATATGTTATAAAAATAGTGAAAAGGGTTAAAAAGGTTTAAGCTACAAAATGACTTTAAAAATATGCCAATATTAAACAGAATGATATGGTTATAAACGGAATGATATTGTTTCGTAATAATTAACATTTAGAGAAGCTTCAATTTGAGTGGAGGTAGACTCAGACTGTCGTCGAGTCATGAATTTTCCTCAATCGAGTAAATAATTAATAAAGTAGGTACTCCAAGCAACGTCTCTAGAAACCGATGAAACATAAAGCTGGGAGTATACACACCAGGAGAAACGTTTCAAAATGAAAGGCAATTAAGAGAAAACCCTCAGAACCCACTATCCACTTCTTCCGCTATGCTCTAGAAGTTCTTTCATAAACCATATAAGAAACTGAGAAATAATTTCAAATACGAAAGACATATTTACTGTGTGACGTTGAAACAGTTAAGCCGATTGTTATAAAATTTTACAAAAGAATTAATATTAACATTGTTTTTCCGTCCATCCTACTTTTCATAAAGAAAGTGACAGAGAAGTATAAAGCGTTTCTCGAAAAGTTGTTTAAGAGCTGAGCTAAATTATAAAAGCAATAATAATTTTAATCACAATAAAACGGATAGAAACAATGTAAATTTATTTAAAGCTTTATAATTCCGTGAATAATTTTGTATATACATTGAATACTACTGCTCCTACATGCATACAATTTTACGGCACGCTAAGGGTTTTCACAATTACTTGAATCGATAATGGAATATTTAAACAAGTCTCGACCCAAGTAGAGGCCTATTTGGCGAAAGGTCGACGACGAACGATCCCGTCTTCAAATAAGCAATTAATTAAGATAGTACTCAATTCCAAGTAGACGAGGCTCTTAAGGATCCGTCAGAGTACGTGAAGCCGGACTTGTTTACGTCGGATTAATTGTTCCGGAATTAAACGCAATTAGCAGCGAAGTTTAGAAACATCTCGTCACAAAATTGTCTCCTGTTAATTTCACTGAAAATGAAAATAAATTTGAGGCCTTCATAAAGTACGTTGAGCCCCTTAGTGAATTAATCAAACGTTAAGAGTTTTACGTGACTGTTCAAATTTACGTAGATACCGGCATCGGAATTTCCAAACAAGCGTCAAATCAGATGAAGTACCATTCGGCTGTATTTCAACAAATGGAGCCCTTTTTTAAATGAGCATCTAATTAAGGTGGTACTTCATCATTAATACGAAGCTACTTTCGAAAGTGTAAATGGCAAGGTACTTGCACCGTAAAAATTATTCAGGAACTGAACACAATCAAGAGTAAAATGAAGGGAAATCTGGGAATCTGTAGTTAACTAGCATACCAGGAGATGGCTTTGAATTATCTCATGCTGGGAGGAGACCCGTGTCTTATATGTGAAATGATTGATGATGATAGTGATGACAGTGATGACCCTCGTAATGATGAGAAAACCATAAAAATTTCATTTTTGAATATTTTCTTTTAGAATAATGTAGATATATTTAAGCGTCCTTTAGTAGAATAAATTCTAGATGTACGCTATAAATCGCTATATATCGTAGAACTAAACTGGTAGCAGGTTGCACAAGGTGATTAGATACGAGTGTGTTACTTACCGCTACTGTTTCATTTATATCAATTCCCAGTAACACGGAATCAAATCGACCTTTTAGCAAATTAGTTTAAGCAACTTCGTTTAGTTTAATGATAGTTCATTTCCCAGCCGTCTTCATCTAGTTCATGTTAGCAATTTCACTAATTAATGTATTTTAATTGTAGCTAGATTATTAAAAATTTAATAACAACATCGCATTGTTTACCATTTCGCATGCGGCACGCAATCGTTTCCGTGTCAGCCATTCGGAGCCATTATCATTTAAAAATTATGTTACTCTATATAATATACATATGCTGGTACCGCAGGCAATATTACATACAGACTATCGTGTTGTAAAAACATTACGCTTGTTTGAGTAAAACACGACACTTTGATCGAAACATGAGTTCAATTTACACAATTTTGCTGTAAACGACGTCGTTCCCGAACGAGCAACCGCGTTAATTATTCTAATTAAATACCAACAAATGAATCCCTAATCTTGGAAACAGCTTCTCATGGAAATACATGCGAGTGGCGCGTTTATCGAAAACCACAAACACGGTCAATACCTACATCAAACACGTAATTATCTTAAAACCGCTTCACATTCCAACTACGTATTAAATGCACTTAAACACTGGTTACTTTCAAGATATATAAAACACCGACACTGCTTAATTAATTCCATTAATTTTTAAAGGTAAAAAACTACACACACGCGCCTAAAAAATATCGAACGAACGTCACGCTAAACCTACCGCAACGCGACGTATGTTATCGAACGAAATGTTCGCAAACTACGAAGTGGCTGGCGGGTGTCGCGGTAACGCGGGCGGTGGAGCCGGTGAGCGGCGCGGTACTGCGGCTGCCGGCCGGCCGCGTGT
>DWFT01000894.1:0-10438 GCA_018246795.1 Microceris patrobas patrobas
TAATTTAGATTTTCTAGTAGTAGTTCGGAGTCTGGATATGTGCCCGATGCATGGCAATAGGCTCACCACCTATTCCATAGTGGGACGTGAGCGTAAGCGGTGAAACGTGGGAGTGTTCTGCATTCCTCTGCCTACCTCTTCGAGGATTACAGGCGTGAAGTTACGTTACGTTACGTTATAATATTCTACTTTATACTGTATAATATCCTTACCTTACTACGATGCAGCTGATTCTAAGAATACCTATATGTTACAGAGGTATCAAATATTCTATTCTTTACGTGATATTAAATGTACAAAAATCCAAACTGTTAAACGCTTTGTTATAACTTTGTAATATGTAATGATTGTGCGCATTCAATTAAAATAAATAAACTTAAAAGCGAATGGCAGATAATTCTAACATTAGTGTAACACGGCAAAAATGTTACCTAATATAAGGTACTTAATTCACTCCGCACCAGAACAAGGACTGTTTTATAGAACTACATCGCGCCATGTAACCCCCGCCGATGTGATTATAGTACTACCCGTAAAATAATAGCGCGTTAACATCTCCATCGACACCTGATGCTAACGCCAACTAATAGATACTTTTATTTTACACACTTGAATGCTTTAGCTTAATAAAATTATCTCGTAGAAACGTAGATAAATACAATAGAATCTCTTTTATTTAGTTATAGTAATCACACTATCAAATAGGTCAAGTACTTAATAGGAGAGGCTGTGTTTGAAGTCTTCGAAGCCGGCGTGCGTGTGCAAAAAGAGTAAAGCATGTGGATGAAGCGCAGCAGCTCTGTAAGGATAGAAAATATTTAGCACTCGGCGGTCTCTGCTTACCCCGTAGGGGACTTAAATCATTAATAATATTAAAATGGTAAAGTAATATTACCAAACCAATCTTTTAAATGGAACAAAATTTTTCATCCTTACCACAAGGGCGGTTAAGAATGATGGCAGTGCCATTCTTCTTATATTGAGAACTGTAAAGAAGAATTCTGAAAAGACACCTTAATTACCGGTGTTTCAAAATACATAGACAGTAAATGAAAAATAACCTACCTATTCAATATCCTGTAAACTACTATCATAGATAAGCTAAAAACACTCAAGCATTATAATAATTAAGATTGTTTATAGAGACATTGAACGCCTGACATATCTTCAGGTTCGACTCATAAAACTCGCGTTTACTGCACTCATGTAATCAGTGCAAATAAGTTAAGAACATTTTAAATCATTATCCTTGATCAAATATAAATTTCTGGTAGAATTAATGATGAAGAAAAATCATTAATTGATAAAATAACACATATGACTAATAATAAAAATGAAATAGAATCCTCATCATCTGCCTGTCTAATTTCATTACTGGACATAAGCCAATACAACAAGATATACTGTTTATAAAATAAATGAATCGACATTTGACAGTAATTTTTCGAGAGGACTCTACATAAAAGCAACAATTAAATCATTATATTCATTTCCGGAATACTCGTAATCACATACATGGATAAATATTGTACAATGGACGAACTGTAACAAAAGTGGCTGGTCAAGCCGTTAACAACAATATATCTTAGCCACCCTCTCGTTTAGACAAAGCACTGGCTCCGTGACTCGGACCCATAAACCAGCCATGGGCTGCCTGTAATGTGTTTCCGATCGCCTGACGCCATCGCCTACACATTTGTCCAATGCCACAACAATATTTCCCCTTTTTTGTCCTTTAGGAGTACTGAACTGAATTGAACTTAGCTTGCTCGGCTTCTGACGTTTAAGAATTATATGTTACGTGAATTAAATATCCGACACAAACGACCAATAACAATTAAATGTTATAAATGCGTATAAAAATTAAATGTTGCTTGTGTTTGTTAACAATCAAATTAATAAGGGGTAATTTGAATTTCAGATCTTACTCTAAGGGTTTTGGGATAAAATCTAGTGCGCATCTCTTTACAAAAAATGTGCGGCTTAACATTAAATATTATATGCTCTCAAGGTGGAGGTAACATCGTGAGGAAACCTGCACACATTAGAGTTCAAAAAATGCTAAGTTTAAAATAAAACCGTGGGGTATCCAAAACATATGAGCGGCAGACTGTGGATAATAGAAATTCGACACGGCCCACGATTTCATTTTAAGATAATCGATGACTATTGACTAGGAGAATGCTATGATGTGTGGTACCTGGAACTTACTTACCTATTATCTTTTAGCTTTGAACTTACATTCTTTGACTTGTACATTATTATCTTCTTCATGTAGTATGAACCAGTCGAAAGTATGAATGAGTATGGTGTAACTACGACAATGTTAGTAAATCTAATGTTTAAGTTTTTAATTCGCTTCAATAATAGATTACATGGTCTTCTCGAAAGCGTATTGTATTACGTATAATTGTATTTGAACAATGGGCTGTTCACTGAACAATGGATATACACATTTAAACGGGAGATATTGAGCAAAATAATTGTGGTTTGACCAATAATTTACATTGGTTTCTATCCCCAACTAAAGTGTTGTTAACTAAGCATTATTATTCGTGTATTCTGTAAACATTTATTATTATTGCTTTCATCAATGCTTGCAATTTCTCACTTGATCTATTTTAAACGTGAGAATAATAATAAGAAATGACGCAATATTTTTGTTATCTGGATTAAACAACTTATTGATAGAGAGCTAAATACTAAATTGAAAAATAAGAATTTTGATTACTAATCAGTCTCAAATATTTGTTTTTAACTACTTTGACCCGTCAATTATATTAATTGGATTATTTTCATCATTTGGAAGCCGACAATAGCCAAATAATGACGGACCTATTTTAATTATGAAACTTTTGTACATCTTTAAGAGCTGCAATAATATTTGTATTTGTATTTAGAGATTTAATGTTTCATGTGTCTGTTATCGCACTTAAATATATAGTGAATATAAAACTGCAGATGTTAACAAATTTCTAAGTTTAAAAAAAGGACAGGTAAGTAATGAAAGGCAATTTCGTTAATAGTGCGTTTCGTCGCACGCATAGAAAGAACTTTAGTCAATCAGCGTAACAAATAGCGTTGGGTGAAACGCCCAAAACTGAGGTTCCTTTTAAAAATCATAACAAGGCTGATAACATGAAAATTGTCAAAAAAGACAAAGCGGCTCGCGTGTACCAACACGCTCGGTATAATGAGATTGTGATAGTTTCTGGCGTTTTTTTTTTTGGGGGACGAACTCATTTAGGATTTATTTACGGAAAAAATGACAGCGATCATTCAGAAAAGTTGGAGGTTGGTGAAAAATGGCGTGGCTGAGACATTCGTGTCGAGCTAACGAGCCGTGGCTGTCAGTGTTGCTCGCTTTGTTTAAATATAACGGATTGATGGTACCTACGTACGTATTGGGGCTAGGATTTTGGAGGAATTATAATACATGGGCAACGTTTTTTAGGTTCGTTGTCGGTTTAATTTTTACCAGTGAAGAAACGTTTATGAATGTGTGTACATGTTTTCACAATTTTTGTTTTATATTACACAACTTCGAGATACTTATTATGATATTTTAGAAGATACTATTAAAATTTACTAATTGTTAGTCATAGTATAATTTAAATTTTAAATTTTCACGGCCGTTTTCATACAGTTTAACATATTACAGCCATTTCGCAAATGAGCGATATTACAAAACGGTACACGCAAAAATAGTTTATAACAACTGTAAGTCACAGGCGAAACATTGGATACTTTTTAAAAGCACAAGTACGGTTTTCTGAAGCCGTTGATTGCTTTGTGTCGTAATTTAAAAAAATACTAGTAAAGCAGTGCCGATTTTAAAACATGTATTGGTTTTTTACAATTTGACTTTATGTAGGTATGTATCATATCTTGTTTAGTACTGTTGCAATATCAAAATACTATATTCTCGCTATAATACCTATACAATAATTTTAATCGCTATCGCTTTGAATCAATTAAAGATACAAAAGATAGCACCTCGGAAAACTTCTGCCTCTAAGTGTTTCAGATACTTAAAGGGGAAAGTGAAGATAAACATTCTTGCCCTCACTTCGCTCCGAGTTGTTGGATGCGGGCTTGCGTAAGGAACTTTTGCTCAGTATTTATTCCCTTACTTCTGTAATATAGCTGGAACTGGCTTATTCTCGCAAATATACTTGCGATGAACTAAGTTCTCGAATATATTAGCTCTTATCATATCTCGACACTTAACGTTCCGCTTATAGGTACTTGTATTTATTCAGAACTTTGACCCACCACTTTTATGCAGAATAGCGTGCAAAACGATTCCGGAAAACCTTAAAAAGTCATAAATATTTCGAATATGTCATAATATGTTTACGTGTGTACCTTCCGAGTATATACATATATCAAAAGTATGCCTGGATATTAATGTATTTGAATATGTCTCTATTGCACCTTCTTTCCTTTACCTAGAGTTGACAGGGCGAAAATGGCATTGGGCATAAAGTACCTACAATCTTGTGCACCTTACTTTCAAGTGTTACACAAAAAAAATCTCTGACAAGATTCAAAAGCAGTAATCACCGTTAGCGATCCAGCGAATCCCATAGCACCCAATACACTTATTTACAAAAACACGGCGAAACTACGGTCAATTTGCAAAATTTACTATGTCACCTTCTAGACTCTTAATTTTAACGGAATTCGTCAAGAATTGAAGTATTGAGTTTATATAAGTTTTTATTCATATATGTACATATATACTTACCCATACCTATTCATTTATACGTCCAATACTTGCACATTACTACAGCTCTAATTTGTCTAATGTTATACGCACGAACGGACGGCACGTTGCTTGCGACATATGTCGGGCGCAGTCGAATTCCTCTAAATAATCAAAAGGGGATGATAGACGCCTAATGTTGTTAGAAAAAAATAATAACTTGTGTTTCTATTTGTGTACTGTAAAATCGTTCAAAAATGGAGAATGACAACTGGATCGGTTCAATTCATTCATTCATTATCAGCCAATTTCCGTCTACTGCTGGACATAGGCCTCTCCAATAGCACACCACTGAGCTCGATCTTCAACTCGTCGCATCCAACTGCTGTCAGCCACTTTGCGTATATCGCCACTCCACCTACCTGGAACGCTACGTTTTCCAAGACGCAGAATATGTACTCATTTCAATTATGTACTCGTAAATACGATACATAAAGAACCCGGCGTGAAGATATGGATGTATGTACCATACGAAATTATTTATTTGGGTTGTTGAAAAAATAAGAACACCATCGCGCCAATCCCTACTGGCAGATTTTTTCTTACAAAACCCTTTTTAATCGTACTCATTGGTACTCATGTACGAAATATAGAACACCAGAAATTTTGACAGATTTTTAATACACTTAACTCTGTGCGTATTTCAATTGCATATCAGTTGTGAAGGGACCTGAGAATTGAAATATTTACCTATTGCATACTTCTTCATATCTTTGATCCATTATTCAAGTAGGTACATATATTCAAGACCATTATTCAAGATTTGGTACATAACAGACCACTTCCAAATATCTCTATTCTCAGAGACCTGCCGTGCTTCTTCTACAAAGGAAAAGGAACGAAGAACAATAATTGTTAATTTTGTAAAAATCCGAGAGACAAGCAATACGACACAAGCAGACACGTATTGCGATTCACGCTAGAGTAGTCAAGCAGGGGTGTTAGACGAGCGGCGCGGGTTACACGGTCGGTCAGCGAAACTGAATAGGCTGATTACAACGCCATACGCTGTGGTCACATACGTCCAAACCCTTTAAATCGGGTGAGCAATGAGATGTTATTTGTTTCCACGCGCAATTCAATTTTGGTATTCGTGACAGGTCAATTGCAGATGCTCATAAGGTATTAGAAGCTCGTCCAGTTTGCACATAAGATAGGATAGCTGAAAAGAACTAAAACCCAAAAGTTTAAATACACGAAGTTTCTTAATCTTATTTCATTTGATTGCTATTCTGTATTACAGAACTTTAGTTGCGTTTTCAAAATCTAAATAAGTATTGTTTTATCGTTATTGCAATTAGTATTGTTATCTAGTTTTGGAATTAACAACAGCTAAACGACAAAACTAACCTAGCCTCTGGGGAATAGAATGTCTATGACGATAAAGTATATAAGAAACAAAAACAAACACATTTCACTTCTTGAGATATCAATCTCGGAGTCTCATTGACTGTCCGAGCGCCGCGTGAACCCCTGCTGATAATGTTCTAGTATAAATGAGTTCGATACGAGAAGTTTTGCCATCAAATTAAGTAGAAACGCAAGTGCTAAACGCCATTCCGCACTTGCGTGTTCTGTAACTCTTATGTACACGTATCAAGGTTGAAAATATGTGAATATATGTGAGTGTAGTAATTTAGTAATTGTATCAGATAGAACGGCATACGCTGATAAAAGCGCGCCTCAGATAGAAAGCGTAATAAAGCATGTCAATAATTGGGAGGGACGCGCCTGTGTTTGGATGCGAGAGTTTAACGACTTTGTGTATGACTGTTCGAGTTCAAATGTCTCTATTTGGTCACATTTAGTTTACCTACTTCAGCTTCCTTTACACATGGCACAATTAGTTTAATAGCATTGTCATTTCTTCACAAACTTTGATGTGGAACATATGTGATTTATCAGGTGTCTCGTCAACGCACATAATCACTGCCTAGTTAGAGAGAGGCCGTGTGTAAAATTGTCTCAAGACGTTAATGCTGCTTCCCACTTCAGATATCTTTCTTGAGAAGTGTGCTTTACCAAATATTACCTACATATCATAACAAATAATTAAAACATGGTGAGAAAACGTGCAAATCACTGATTATTCCACTAAGTTTTGTATATAAAGTCTTTAAATAACGAACGAAAATGGGGAATGGGAGTAAAATATTGTAACGTGTAATAACTTTACCATATTCAAATCACACAGATATCTCAACTCAAATCGTTAACAAATTTCATACCATTATGTTTTCCGAATATAGTTATAGTTTTGCTTTGTTGTATACAATGCGCACTGTACAATACAGTCAACTACTGATAACTTCTCTGTAGTAGTACCTACTTCTGTACGAAAACGCGCAATGCGACGATCTTGTATTTAGCAGCTTGAATCTATGTATGATTAGGCATTCTCCGCTTTGAATCGAACTTAATCGCATTTCACTGTTTAGCCATTTAAAGACTCTTCAAAATGAATGGAGTCTTCTTAACCTTCTTATCTGTTTACCAGTTCTATGTCCGACAATGACCAAGACTCATGACTGACTCTTTAAAACTTTTAATATTAAAAATACATTTTAATTATTTAGTCATTTCTTCTATTCTCTACAGTATTATTCTAGTATTTCCCTAAATACTTTAATTTTCAGACTGTTTAATTTACTGGTACCTACTTGACGTAATATTAGCGGCGGGTAACTTTAAATACAGTTTAAAAGTTGTTCAACGAACTACTGCACCACGAGCTCCTCAGTCTCTAGTTAGTAGCATAATATAATTTACCTCCATTTAGTTCAATGTGATACGTATATCAGTATATCACTAAATACAACAAATGATATTGTAGTATTTATTTAACACTTGAAATTAATACTTGCCGTAGCGGAGTGCAACATTCTTGCACTAATTGTTCCGTGTAAGCTTTGCGTCGGGTGTCGGGTTATAAACCAAATTATAACGCACCATAACCTCTGATGACAACTCATTCGTGTAATGGCGCCGAATTTTGGCGGCAATTCAGCGACGCAACGGCAACACTCTGTAAAGCCGAACGTTTTGGGTAATGTCACAACGCTAATGGTGGGTGAGCAATAAAATACATTTATGCTTTTTATCAGACTTCTATTATTATGGAACCTCTTTGACACTTATAAATACCTATAATTTTTTAAAGTATGTGTATAGTAACATAAGAAAGTTGCTATAGGAACTGATAAGAAAATAAAATGTAGTAAAGATTTTTTAACAAATTCAGTCATAGTATTAAATATATCGTACCTAACAAACCATGTTGACTAGTTTTTAAGAATAAAGCCGGTTGTCATGTCTATCACTATGAAATTAAAAGTCACAAACCATTTTCACAAATAAAAAAATATTTTGTTAAAAAAATTAAAAAATTCCACGTAAAAATGATGTGCTGGCTTGGTTGGGCTGTGGCTATGTCCTTGTTTTCTTATATTTTTGTGTCTCCAGGGAACAAATAAAGGTATAATTCCTTAAATCAGATGTAAATTTCGATATTTCGATTTGAAACAAATAATGTAGGTAACATTATTTTAGTAGGTTATCAGCACAATAATTGTCGTAAGTTTAAGTATAAGGGTCTTCTACGTAGTTTATTTGGTTTAATATCATTTTGTACAGAACGCTAATACACGCTATACGTCAAGCAAGATAAACATCGAATTCAACTTTGGTAAATTATCATTTAAGTGGAATGACGATATACGCAAAGTGGCTGGCAATGGTTGGATGTGGAAGAGCTGAAGATCGAGCTCAGTGGCGTGCTATTGAAGAGGCTTATGTCCAAGTGGACGGGAGTAGGCTGATAATGATGAATGATGATAAAGAAATTATAATGAAATCATAATTAAATTATCGTCATCATCATCACCATCACCCCGTCTTAGTTCACTGCTGGACATAGGCCTCCCCCAATGAGCGTCATTGCGTCCTGTGCTGGTAAATTATAATGATAGTATATGTTTATAATTTATTTCAGAATACTTAATTGAAGCAATAGAATAAAGTTCAAAGCGCAAATTATATCAGATGGTACCTAAGGACATAATTAGCCAATCAAGACAATGAAAGAAAATAAACAATTACGTGTAATACCTTAAAAATATTCTTGTATAAATACCAATGGTTGTAATGGGCATTACAAAACATTTTGCTAACACGTCTTTCAATTCCTTATCTATTTTTATAAATATCGAACAGCTGAATTTGTTATCTTGGATACTTTAGAACTTCTAAGAAAAATTATTTGACATACGAGCTGTCAAAGCTGTCAATGTCCACTTGACGTACCGAAATAAACTTGTGTCTTATAAATATATTGCAATCTACAACGAAAAATAAATTCGAAAACTTGTTAGAGAAGTAGAAAGGAGATAAAACTATGTTTAATTAGTGTACTTCGTCTATTAAATTGATATTCAATATAGTTTATTTTATGCTGTACTTTTCTAGCAATATTTAACATTGCTTTGAATATAAACAAATTTAAAGCGGGAATCTTGTTTACAATACAATGTCTGACTTAATAGAAATAACGGATGATAGCAGCAGCGATGAGAGTAAAGTAGATGATGTATTTTCAACTATTATCTCAGAAGACGATGACTCTCCTGTAAAAAACGAAGCAAACAAACACAAAACATCAAAAAATATGTTAGAACCATCGCAAAACACAAGTGCGACGAGATCCAAAATAAATACTAAAAAGCAAATGCTCATTAAACAACTATTTCCTCGCGCAGATAGAAAGCCGATTATTCAGCTAGAACATGTAAAACCGAGCTTCTTGCACGAAATGACGATAAGAGGTGTGGTTGTCAAAATGCCAGTTAAACCTTATGGCTGTCAAATCGCATTGATGTCTACGGTAAGTAACTGACTTGGTCATCATCATTATCATCATCAGCCTTTAAATGTCCACTGCTGTACATATAGGCCTCTTCTAATCAGCGCCACCCTTTCTGGTCCTGTGCCTTCCGAATCCAGGTTCCCGCTTTCTTCTTCAGGTCGTCAGACTATCTAGTAGCTGGGCAACCTGTGCTCCTTTTACGGAGATGTTGCCACTGGTCAAGGATCTTTCATCCCCATTGGTTGTCGGTCACTCAAGCAATGTGGCCTGCTCATTGCCACTTCAACTTACTTATTTTGAGTGCTATGTCAGTGACCCTTGTTTATCTATGGATGTCACAGTTGTGGATTTTGTCATGTAGAGTAATTCCTTGCATAGCTCTCTCCAAAGCTTGTTGTGTGACTGGGAGCTTATGAATGAGGCCCATGATAAAGAACCATGTCTCGGCCCTGTATGTCATCACTGGTAACACACACTGTTTGAATATTTTCAAATTCAGGGACTGAGGTATACTCACATGGTCATAATTGTATTATTATTCAATATCTAAACATAAGATTACATTGTAAGATTCTGCAGCATTAAGCCAAGAAGTGTACTCACATGTATTACTAGTAATGTTACACATCCGATAGAATAGTAATCCTGTAGCAGTCATGTATGGTCTATCATGGACTGTAACATTCTGTAATAAAAAAAATTCATGTAGCTGGCCAATAAAATACAATCACTATATACAGCTGTCTTGTTGGTCAAGTTATATTAATCAAATGTCCTTACACAAAATACATGTACACAGAGGTATGCAT
>DWFT01000895.1:0-10433 GCA_018246795.1 Microceris patrobas patrobas
GCCCGTCGCTTGTCTATGCCACGACCTAGACCATAGAGGAACCAACAACGCCTTCCAGACGAAGACGGAAAGTCCTTTAGCGATATTGTACTCAACGTCCACTATGGAGCACCACCACTTCGACCAATGCGTCATGATCTTGAACAGCGAGAGCAATAATATTTTCCAGGTAACAAACAGGTTTTAATGACCAATACATATCTAATATCTATATCTATATCTATATCTATTCCAATTATTCCAATTATATATATATAATATTCAAATTATATATATAATGTATCAATTATATATACCAATATTATATTAATTGGAATAATATATTAATTGGAATTATATTAATTGGAATAATATATATAATTGGAATCTCGGAAACGGCTCAGACGATTTTCATGAAATTTGGTATGCAGGGGATTTTATGACAATTGGCTTAGTGTTGCTTAGCAACGCAAACTACTGAAGTAGCTTTAGTGTTACTGTGTCGGTAAAGCAGTCAGTTGCTCCCAATAAAAAATAATAATTAGTAACATCAAAAAACATAATAACATCGCGCTTGTAATTCACGAAGAGATAGGCAGAGGAATGTGGTACACTCCCACGTTTCACCAGTTACGATTAAGTCCCATGGAGTAAGTGGTAAGCCTATTGCCATACACCGGGCATAATTGCAGACTCCGAGTCACTACTAGAAATTCTAAATTAGAGAAATCGAATAGTACCCTACCCGGGATTTGAACCCAGGGCTTCCCGATCGGCAGTCGCGCTTGCAACCACTCGACCAACAAGGTAGTCTATGTACATATGTCAATGTATATACCTATTATGAAATATCAAATAAAATGTGTTAAGTACGTGTACGGGGGAAGGGGAGTTGAAATAATGAAAGTCCGATTTATTTTTCAAATTTTTATTTTATTTTTATAAAGTTTTCATCGTATTTATCGTAGGTATAGTGTCATTTGAAATATATTGTAACGCTAAATTAGCTTTCCAATTAGGTAATGTGTAGTAGGCGATTACGTACATAAATACAGTAGGTAAATGAATGAAAGATACAATTTTGCTTAGCAGAAGTTTACACCAATAAAACAAAGCTTAGAATTAACATGTGTCTGCGGTATACATCGAAAATTAGTGAAAAAAGATTGAACATAACTAATTATTGGGTTAATAATGGTGCATTAACTAAATATATTTAAAAAAAATTAAACTAAATTCAAACTTAAGTTAAAAGCTGCTAACATAATGTAAATGTGGATGCCTTGGCGGCACTCTATATATGAAATCTATGGAAATATTTTAAGCATTTATTTGAACTATACGTTACTCGAAAACTACACCATGATCCTTGCCGTCGCTGACTCTACACTTTGTGCGTAGAAGCCAATAAAATAATTCTGCAGGTATCGGTGCGAGCCAGCCGCGGGCAAGCATCGTTCGTCCGTGGGCGTGGCCGGTCTGAAAGACGCGGCGAGTCCAACAAAACGCAAACACTCGTTAAAATAATTTCCAGTCAGTAACAGTCAAACAAAATTGGACTAAACAACAAGGAATTTGTACTTTGGGAGATGTGATATTATAGAGAATCGACTAGGTCCTCATCAAATTAATATAAAATACTTAATGAACATTGTATCCATAATATATCATATAAGCAATACAAAACGTAACATAATCGGAAACACTAGACGTAATATAATTCTGCTAAATAACTGAAGTAATTCAGGTTCATTGCCAGACTTGTAATGGAGCAGTTTGATCTTTTGACATCTCGCAATTGGCGACGAAAGATTTACTCGTAAGCCGACGCAATCGACTAGACCCGGCTCCGCACCGCGCACTGCCCACTACAAAACTGACAAACGGATTTATCTAACAATATATTAAAAATCGAATAGAATAAAAACTTCGCTAAATTTTGTACCAAACGTGATCTGGCGTCGTATTAAAATGATATGATTGCGAACAGCGACACTTTGGTAAGGATCACAAATCACAGGAACGCTGCCCGCTCTTCGCCCTAAAAGAAACCAACTGAATGTCACTGCGTTCGTACCCACTACACAATACATTCTGCTATTGATCGGAGTCGGCCGCATGTTCGGTTGATTTGCGATTCACTGACATTATATTAATAATAAACGTCACAACATCAAGCCGGTATAAAAAACACTAAGCCTACTAAAACTACTACCTGCGAACTCTTTTAAAGAGTTAAACTTATCGTCTAGATTCGTAAATTAACACAGGCCGCGCCGTTGGGCCGGCGGGCGCAATATCAGGATTCGTATAAAAGATAACATGTATTTACTTCTTAGTTTTATTACAATTTTCTGAAACAACCTTAAACACTAGTCATGCTTTACCAACATTACAAAATAGACAATACAACGCTCACTATCGTTACTAGTCAATAACTTTCCAAATATTTAAAATCGTTACAAAATGGAACATCACTCCTTAATATAACCAGTAATATCCTTACTCATATAACTCTCTTTGTTCCAATTCCTTACGCATCCGGTGCGAAATTACAAAAATATACGTTGAGACGTATTAAAGTTTTATCATAAAATAATATTAATTTTCAATGGTATAAGTTATTTAAATAGCGATACATATAAACGACCCTTATTTAATTCCAAACTCTTAACCTTACCTTAAATTAATCAATTGGCGTTTTTATTTCTCTGAGCTTTCCTATCACATCTCGTCGTTTCTTTACCATTCCCATTCCCAAGCCATATTCCAGAAAAATTGTAAGTAAACAAGAAGAGATCATGTATTAAACACTTAAACACGAGCACACTCAATAATTATAATGCATAGTTCTAAGATACCTACACGAGAAAAAATGGAAAAAATTTATAACACGAGGAATATACTCAATCATTCAAACATACGTCGCTTATAATGAGAAATTATTTTATAAGATAAAGAGATGCTTATAAAATTAATGCATCAAATATATACTGCAAAAAGCAACCTCCATTATTCTGCCTGGTCCCAATATTCTACTCGTTACTTAATTATTATTAGACGCATAATTCACGATGACATGGGCACTCGTATAACGGCATGTTTTAATATTAAATCATGCCGATTGAATGAATATAAGCAATTATTTGTGCACAAAAATATGCGTCTATGGGCAACGTTAGTGTCCATACAGTGTGACCTAACGTAGTTCAATATGTCCAAAGCATGTACATAATGGAGATTACTTAATTAACCAGCCTTTCAAAGAATGCCAATTATAAAACAATCTTTTAAAAGCATCTGATCAAAACGCATTTACAATAGGGAAAACACTAATCCTACGACAATTTAAAACGACCGTTAGCTCAGTACGTTGGACATCAAGAAGAAATCTTCCTAACCGTGTCATACTCGAATGACGTGTTATTTGATTTCGGTTTGTAAAGATTGCTCCTTCACAGTCGACGTACGAGCGGTCTTATACAATACCTATTATCGCTGTGATACACGCACGAGTACTTGACTCGGTTTTCTTATAAAAATACTACATCTACGATTCCAGTAAAAAAACGCACATTACTTGATGTTTAAATTTACCAATAACATACATATTAATAGAAAAAACTTTACCGCTAAGTTATTCGTTATCGTTACGAAAGTACAAAAGGTTTCCTTTTCAAGTTATTACAAATTATGACACTCATACCCTGATGCACCCCGCGCGTTACGTGCAGAACGACAGCCTTATTGCCTCGCAATAACTTATAAGTTTACCCAATACGAACGTTATCACCGTATCGATTGTTCGCACAAGTCAGTCGTTACCTTATCTTGGATCGACACCAGCCAACTTGCTACGTAACAGCGCTAAGGTCTCCCTTAGTATTTCATACAAAAACTTTACCAAATCAATATTATCCCGTGACCGACGATTGTAATATCACTTTAACACATTCACATGGCATTTGTTAGCGGCCTAAAACGTATATTGTGGTATGTTGCATGCAATATGAGCGCTACCGAGATCACGACAGAATTATTTATAATATTGCTTACACTAACAAATGCGACGGAACGTTAAGCCCTAACTACAAGTTAATACAAAATGTTAATACCGTAATACGTACTACATTAGTGTAGAAAACATCGAGTATCAAAATATAATTAACACATTTTGATTTGCATCTTTCACTAACCAATAACAGCCGTATACTAGTTTCAGCCAATGCGTTGGAGTAATTTTGAGCTTCACCTGAGGACGCCGGGCACTATTCGGATACTGAATGTCACTTTGACAATAACCTAAGGGGCAGTCTGTCTGAATTAGCATTTCATCGAATTAGGCTATGCACGTCATGGCACAGGCAGAGGAATCCGACTTATGACACTTAATGCTATGCAGGAGGAAATGTAAACGTGGGAATAAAAACACTTTTGGTATAATTCGTTACAAAAGTATAAAAGTACAAAACCTGTTAGGACACTCATTTCTTCTTACTCGCCTATGGGTGTTTATTGGAATGGATTTAGAGATAGCACATGATATTTACAATGAGATTATGTACTCATCGGGTTCCAATCGCCTTCTCTAGACTGTTTTAGCGAAATGTGCTACCAGTGTTAATAAATCAGTTTTATTTCTAAACGACTTTTTTGATACTTCTGTTTTGATATTGCCATAAATTACTGATTCTAAATATCACATTATCTTCTGTAGTTGTTATCGGGGACATGAGTATCACATTCCATATTATATTATTATCAAATGGATGAATTTATTATCAAAAACCAATGTTTGTTATGAAATATTACTGTTTGACACTTTTCGTATTCAAAGTATGTATTACGAATGAACGTTGTCAAATAAATGTCATATTTTAACACGCAAAGAAGTAGGTCAAAATTGTTATATATTATTTTTACTGTTCGTTAGAAAGTGGGTGAGACAGACGCGACCAAGCTTCGAACAGACAAACGAGAATATGAGAGAAAATTTATAAAGTTAATTTAACAATTCTACTCGAGACATGCGCGGGCACGACCCTATGACCAGAAAGTACACTTATATCATATATCTCGCAGTGGCGAGGGCACTAGCAATAATTAGTAGGTATATTGAAAGAAACATGACAATGACTAAACTTAAGTTTACGTGTGACTTCAAACATGCACTCCATACACACTCAATAATATTAAAGAAAGTACCTAAATCTAAACGACACCTACCACGGAAATATTTCGATAAAACCATATCGAAAAGCGAGACATAAGACCTAGTATAGCGATTATTATGCCGATATTGGAATACTACCGAGTGCATCTACTATGTACCTATAATAATCGCATTTTAAAATACGAATCGAAAAAAATATTAAAAGGAAACTAATAGAGATAGAAGATATAGTTTTTTTTATATAAGTAACAATTTTTTCGTTTCTAAATTTACCAACGAAAACAAAATTTTATTTAAAAATCAATATAACGGTTAGTTAGTTCTGTTAGGAGAAACAATTGCGCGTTATATTAGGATTACAGCAACTATTTCGTAAACATTATCTAGAACACTGTTACTTTTAATATGTATTTGATTTATCTGATAAAATTTACAAAAGTAACCAACTGTTTCTTTGTACTTTTAAGCATTTCTCTAAATTACACCACATTAAATTCAACAAGAATTAATTTGAATGACGGTGCCTAAATAAATTGTTATTTCAATACAAAAATTTAACAAATTATGTGCAAATAAACTAAGAAGTTTGCAACGTTCGTGTAATTCATTACATATATATAAAAATGAACAAATAACTAAGTGATTAAAATATGAATAATGAAACACATACTAGGATAATATAAGAACCGCGGAGGAATACAGGGAAAACTATTGATAAATATGTCTCCTGTCAACATTCTATACAACCGTTTCAAGTGTATTATAATTTTAAATTCCAAATGCTTCACGGAGCGTAGATATTTGGAGAACTTAAGAGCTAGTAATAATAATAATGGAACAGCTGTTTCTTGACAAACCGTCCACAATATAAAATTAATGGCATACTACAAAACTCAACGAACGCAATAATTTATTAAACTCTTTAGTCAAATCACGATGGTTTGTCAAGCAACTGGCGCTGGTATATACGATTATTATAAAGAAATACTTGTACTATAAGAAAGAAAGTACATGTAACTTATAAAGTACTCACGATAGTTGATTTTTTTTTAAATTTTAAGTTACATTTATATAAAGGATTTTAATTTAGGAGCCGTAACGCCTCATTATAATTTACTATTTGTAGAATATAGAGGTAATGAAAAGATTTGTTATAGTGAAACGTTTTTAAAATATTAAATACACATCCTTCCTGAGTAAGAGGACTGATATATTCGCCTAGAGGATATTAGATTTTTTTCATATAGCATTTTATTACTTCGAATTTGTACCGGAAACGAGGTCAACGACTGTAATACCTATGGCCGTTGCGTCCGCGCCTATAATACATCTACGTAGATGGGCTCTGTATTCACTATTAAACAATATGACTATATTTTTTGTTTCTCTCCTAATTATGCGAACTGTAATGACACTTCACTTATCATTTGTACATGGTCACCATCAGATGATCTGGTTTAATTTTTATTTTTTTTAATATTTTCCTAAATATACCAACAACAGCTCGTCGCAATTTTTTTCTTTTTCAAATATTTTATTGTATACATTTATATAAATGTATACTAAACTTTTTTTAAATATAATTATTATATATCCGAACGAGCAAACTTCGATAAAATTAAAATTGATCAACATATGAAGCGTCATTACAGTTCGACGGCTTGTTAAAATAATAGGGTTCTTTGATATTGTTGAGATTATGTACTATCGTTTTATGGCTAAGTCTAATTATATGCAATAATACATCTCATTCAACACTTTGTCAAACGCCTGCGTGTACATAGACTGCGTATATAACATCGTACGTACTATCATAGAGATATTGTTTCCGATAATAATATTCTCAATCTTACAGTACATTTAAAATATATAGAAGCGGAAAATTCTACGTGTTTAAAATTACAGAGGTATTTAAACGTACATGCACACTAGACGAACTGGTCACTATGTTACACGGTATTAAACGTTTACGTGCGTTTAAAATGACGATAAGCGGTCGATAAATAGATATTTTTGGGTCCGTTTATCTTTATTTCGTACACGATTGTGATTTACGTATCAAATACTGTAATAAATAAATCATTCATCATTAATCATTATGTAGATATCGGAAAAACTCACTATTATTTTATAGTCTAGTTTTTAATAAGCAAGACATATATATGATAACCAAGTAATGGTTAGAATATATTAAACATACGATTTATGTATTAGCACAAACTTCGTGTCGTCAAGTCAAAATAAGTTATGTAAAAAAGCTTACAAATTTCTTTTACGTTACATAGAGAAATTAGATTAGTTCAATGATAATAAATACTACATAAATCTGGAGATATTGGAAAAATGTCCGTCTAAATTATCGGTATAATATTGGGTATTTAGAATGCTAAAAATTGTGATATGTAGTTTAGATTATTAAATTAAATGAATTTTTACCAATCGTAAGCAGACAATCGATGATTTTGACAATTCAATTGAGGGTTTGTACTTTTTGTAGCGGGGCGGGGAGGTAATGTGCGATATTGGCCATGTACGTAGTGAAACCAGTTCGCCTTCCACTCAAACCGTGCTCAATGATCTGATGACGATAAATGAGGTGCAGTGATGCGGATGATGGCGAAGTGTACTGATGATGACGTAACGACGATGGTGCGTGATGACCACGATGGATCTACTTACTACGTAACAGATTCAGTCCAATTTCATGAACAAATTCCAAGTATCGACTCGTCAGAATCGACACTCACTCAACGATTCATTAAAAAATGGCAGTAATGGTTTTAGAAGGATTATGAGAAAAATTTTTACCTATAAAAATCGTCAAGTCTTCATAGAATTATTGCCTACAGGTGAACGTCAGTCCACCGATATAACTTTACCCTATTTTTATTATTTTCATATACGATCCGTTACGTAAGCGCCTGCCTATCCGCACCACTTTATCACTAGTCCCTAAACACGCACTAGTAACTATAGTTTGTTTATCACTTGTAATCACTTTGCGTGTAAGTTTCAAATGTATCAAAAATCTTATCTAGAAAGTTAACATTAAACAGTTACTGAGTAAATGTGCATATCGCTCAAACGCTTAATAAATGTCCAAGCGTTACTCTTACAAATAAATAGACATTCACGATAATTATAAGAAACCTTAAGATCTAATGTTTAGCAATAGCCAGCTAATTTGATGTTAAACAGAAAATAACACAAATGCTCTGACGCTCCAAAAACAATAAGAAAATAATAATAATAATCAGTAACAATGATTAGCGGATAATAAAATCTTAAACACACAAAATTTTGAACCCAAACGAAAAGAAAGTTTTTATTAACTGATATGGCACAATTTTGAAAAAATTAAATACTTAGAACATTATAATAATTTTATAACAATTTCAACATTCCGCTAATCACTGATGGCTATAATTTTACAATGCAAACAAAATAGACATACGATATTAGATGTGTTCTCGCACGTTGATTTTAATATATATTATATGATAAGCTAACCACATTATTGGTGACACAGCAATCGCTTACAATAAAAGCATTACCATAATTAATAATTAAGTGAAAAGTAAAGTAAGTTAAATGAAAATGATATTAAAAAAATAAACTAACATGGCATCTCTAATTGAAACAAAATAAGAAATTCCTTCGCAAAATCAAAGTGCCATTTTGGTGGGAGGAAACAAAGGATCGCAATAAACCTACGAAAATATTGTATAACACTTAAGGTTAAAGTTTAAAATTTTGCTAAAATAAAACATAACTAATAAACTAAATTGAACTAAACAACACACCACTCAAACGTCCCTATCAAATAGGGCATCATATCAGTATCACTGAAATCGAAGGTAATCAATAATTTAAAAACTTTCTTTCCCCCTTCACAAGGAGTATTCACCCCAATCTAAGGTTCAATTGGAAAACAAAAAAAATGCAGTTTCTGGCGTCACTATACCGCTAATTATTATTTTGAATAAAAATCAACATCTACTTACTTTAATCAACAAAGTGCAGAATAAAATTAAAATAAAATCAATAGTATAATCTAAACCGATACATAAAATTATTTTCAATAATACCAACTTAATTTAACAAAAAATATTTCTAGCTCCTCGTCGGAGGACGCACTCAAAGTTCAAAATTAACCGCCACAAAAGAGTCCCGCGTGTCACATTTATGCGATCTGATTCAAGTAGTCGATGAAGTCGTTAGAGAAGAGCTGCATTTGAGAGGGTTCCGAGAAGGGCACTCGGCGGGGCAGAGCGCAGCCGGGCAACGCGGAGCGCTCGGCCGCCGCCTGCTTGGGGCGCAGCGCCGCTAGGTAGCGCTCAGCGAGACTTTCACCCAGGCTCATGGCTAAAGTTTCCGGGCTCAGGCCCAGCAGCGACAGCGACTCGGTAATGCTAGCGATAGTGGGGTTGAGGTATTTAGCGGGCTCGTCGATCGGTTCGGCCGCGCGCGACGCCATGCTCGTGTTGACGACGGGGCGCAGCGCGGGCGGGGAGGCGCGCCGCGGCGGAGTCGGCGCGAGACCCCATGGATCCGGGGGGGTGCCGGGGGAGTTCCCCGGCACCGCCGTTTGTTATGGCCACTGCTGAAATAGCGGGAAAACCCGTTTGGTGAAGCAGTAAGACAGCGGCTTCACGAAGTGCGTGTCCACCACGCGGCAGTGCGGGCACGTCACCGGGTGCGAGTAGTCAGAGTAATTCAGGCGCTGGTGAGGATGCAGCAATGGTTTGTAGCAGTTGTTACACTGTAGAGGAAATAATAACAGTTATTACTTATATTACTTTATTCATATTTTGAGACTAAAATACGTAACATAATGCTTGTATTTCCTGAATGATGAGATGATGATGATTCCTGTATATAAATAGGTAATAAAACGAGGGTTGTACTCAATCAAGTTTCACCAGTTACGTTTACGTCCCACCGTGGAAAAGGTGGTGAGCATATAGCCATTTACCGGGTACAAGTCCTAGATCCCAAGCCCTTACTGGACATTTCTGCTAGAATATCTAAGTAAGAAAAATCCAATAGTACCCGACCCGGGAATCGAAACCAGGACCCCTCTATCAATAGTCGCGCTTGCAACCACTCGACCAACGAGGCAGAAAATAAGTGTTTTAAGAATATCTATTAATATAAAAGATAATATGACAATCGAATAAAAATAACTAATTACATACCTTCAGTCTCTCAGCGCAGCAAGGCGTAGCCATGAAGATGTCGTAAGAGTACATGGTGCCCAGAACCAGCGAGGAGCCGTCCC
>DWFT01000896.1:0-10428 GCA_018246795.1 Microceris patrobas patrobas
TCACAGATATAACAGCTAAAAATTATTAAAAGCACTACTTTCGGTAAACAAGATTAAATAATGTTAAATGTTTTACGCATTATACGCCATGTATGTGTATTACATATATATAATTGAATCATATTGTTATTGGACGTCATATCTTTATGAGAAACGCGCAATTTAAGGTAGAAGAAAATTGCGCGACCTTGATTAACATCGATAGCGTATCGTCGCATGATGTTTGTACTGTAAATATATCGTTATATATTTTTCTATTTACGTAACTAAAATCGTATAATAAATAAGTAGACCCGTTGATGAAAGAATAACGGGGCGTCATTAATTTTGGCTTTTGTAAACCGTTATTATGTCATTGAGAAAACATAATATTTAAAAAAATATCTACCCTCTTTTTGAACAATGTCATATCCAACTTTAAGGAACTTTTGACTTTTGTTCGATATTTGAACTCGAGACTTGATCACGTCGGAAGGAAATATCACAGTCCATAACACTAAGCCACCAACCGCCCCCGCTATCATGGTTCTTAAAAAGCCTATATCATCTTTGGACTGACCAGGCTTCACCAATAGTGTTCTCGTTCCTGAAATATGATCAAAAAGTATTTAAACTGAAAAGAAGGATATTATATAAATAACCTTATTACATATTTTATTTATTTTACCTTCATATCCTCCGAAAAAGAAGAAGTAACCAGGCATCTCTCTCATAATTGTCGGAACTAATCCTCTAAAAAGTCCTTGTATACCATATTGGCGGAATATTTGTTGTGTCAGTTGCAGGGGTGTGACTTTGATCTACAGTCAGAACCAACAATTTTATCTCAATGCCTACAGTCATTGTGATTATTGTGTTAACAAAACACCAATGAATGATAGCAATATATTATGTTTAATATTAATAAAATAAGCTTAGCCATGTGATACATGAAGCATGCCTGGTGTAGCATTTATTATCTTTTGCAAATTTCTGAAAATATTTGTATATACAATAATGTTATTGATCAATATTTTTTTAACCATTCAAAGTAAACAATATGAAATATATATAAGAGATACCCAAAAACTGTCATCATACAGCTGTTTGTGAGCCCTGCACATTGACTTCTCTCATTGCTTGCAGCTGACACTTTATTAGTTCTGTGGGGCACAGGGTGAATGAAGAGAAGAACGCAGCTAGAAATCCAGCTGAAGCATTACCAAGTGTGGAAAGCTGTTGCACATTCTAAAAACATATAGCAAATAGTATTTGTAGGAGGTATTGAATGGGTAGGAAACAACAACATCAAATAGTAATAGTTAAAAAATAGTCACAAATGGGACCAGTCACATAGTAACTTATAACTGACACTGTGATCAATATAATATATACATCCACATCAAAGAATATTTATATTCATAGTAATTGTAGGATGGAGAGTAGTCTACGATTTCATATATTGTGGAGAGAGGGGTGAGGGAAGATTTACGATAGGATAATAAACAACCGCTACACTAACAAATTATATTATCATTATTTTGACAAAAATAGTAAGTAATATAACCAAATAACTTTACTTGACTTTTATATAAGTTCAGGTACTTACCTTTGTACCTGTAACATGGCAAACAAACTTCTGACAGTAACCATAGGCAGCAAACAATACTGAATTTTCAGCTACATTGGCCAGGATGGCTGGAGTTGTTCCGGCATACAATCCTCGAATAACACCATCATTTCTTAGAGTTGTTTTCAAACAATCATACATTCCTTTATAAAGTTGTGGAAATGTTTGCATTTTAACTTTAACTGTATCCAGGGGTTGACCAACATATACCACTGCTACCCCACCTACACATTTTAAACAAGATGTTATTATTATAAGAAAGTTTAAATGATAGGACCCTGTTGTTGTCATTAAAATCATCATCACCAGTATTGTCAGCCTGGCCTTGGGTCTCCATTGAGAGGTTTTTGCCCATAATTGTATCTAAGAAAGTAGCAATGTTGTAATGTTCCTACTTTTTATGGAGTTAGCAAATGTACAATCGATAATATATATACATACAGTTATTAAACATTTTGTTCACTGGAAAAAAATTAAACAATATAATATTTCATCAAATTACAATAGCATAACGAACATACATTTTCATATCTTATTTAGGTTAGATAAAATTTAATAAGTTAAGCTGTAATAATACAACCATGTAGGTACATACTACATACCTAGAGAGCCAGCGGTAAAGTCAATTAAGCCACTTTTCAAATTTCCAGGTGTATCTGAAGAATGTGCCATAATTAAAACTGAATTTCCTAAAACAAAGCATATAACACTTAAATATTATACAGTAGACAAAATTTAATGTAACTTAAATGCCATATAATATAATTTAAATGTCACCTAAAAACATAAAACAGTTAAATAATATGGTTTTAAAATTCCCTCTGTTTAAGTTTTTAATATTATTACATCATTATCTTTGTCTCTTGCAGAATAGGCAGGGTTTATCAAATTTCATATTCTATACTTACTGACCTTGTGTGCTTCATCTGTAATCATCACTTTTACTATTAGTTTAATTCATTAGTAATTGCTTCTTTTGCTTATTTGCTCTAAATATATTTCCATAAATCTACATATTTTGTGAAACAATACAATGTAAAAAAAATGGTACCGTAAGTAAATGTTCAGTGATATTAAATAGGTTATGGCTTGGGATAGCGAGAAATAAATAGAAAATTTCATATTTACGTACCGTTAAAAATTCTTATTGATTTTAATAAATATGAAACTTAAGAAACTTCTTTAAAATGTAGTTCCTTTAAATTTTAAAATATTCTGTAATTTCAGTGACAGATTTTTATATAAGTGAGGTCTTATAAGCACAAACCTTATCGTAAGAGCTTCGACTTATCAACTAGGAGCAACCTCAAGTCTCTGAAGTTAAATTATATATTCCAGTCTGAAATGTTTACTCTTGAAAGGCTGACAGAGGTGTCAAAGTGACATTTAGTTATAGAAAACGAATGTCTACCCCCTTCGCCCGTAGCTCGTGTCGTTATCATCCGTTATCAGCGGTCAGCTGTGCACGTTTGACATATCACAAAGTTGGTTTTTTAACGACAAAATGGATTTGGTGTCTTGTCTGTTGGCTGACTATGGCTTTAGTCTTCATCGAACTTTTTAAATCGCCTTGTATGATTTTTATTCCATGACGCTATAAAACTGATAATGCTAAAGAATACGTTTCGAGATTTCATTCACGAAAGAATGTGTTTTAATGTTACTATACATTTCGTTTCTTCCTTAGAAATATAATTATATTTGTGTATATATGTGTATAATTAGTGTAATTACACTAATGATATAATTCTACAAAACGTCTACTTATTTGAAGTGATGATTAGATAATTATATCACGTTCGGCGTAGAATTGTAATATGATCAATGTTTTTCAATAGGCAGTTGGAAGGATGTTTGTAAAGTGCGTGATGTAGAAACACAAATATTCCCCAATATATGTGTACGAAATATTTATATACATTTATTTTTAACATTTTTTTTTAAATGAAAGATAATTTTTACATGAAGTTATTTTTCAGTTAGACGCTATCTAAAGTTTTAGTTTTATCATTTAGCAATCTTTGTAAATGTGAACGTTATGAATGAAGTTCACGAAAACATGGTTGTTTTTCAGAGTTCGTTTGAGTTTTTATGAACACATTACATTTTATTTAATTTTAGTAATATTTTATGAATTTAAATACATAAAAAGTTAAAAATTGTAATTTTTGTTATGTATGCATGTATAGAAATAAATAACCTAACGGTTAGCGTCTGGAAGTGTATCTATGATAGTATAGTTGTTATCAAAAAAGAACATGAATTATAAGTTTAATCAATGATATAAGTAAGTGTTTTAATTTGCTCAACAATTTTACTTTCTATATTGTCGTAAAGACAAACGATTCGTGGAGTGGGTGTGGTGTAAAATATATTAAATTTGACGTGTCGCTTTTTTGAGTTTCTCGTTCGGCCGCCATGTTTGTCCTTTTATAATTTACACATTTATATCGATGGATTTCGGATGTATTCATTTACTTAAGACTTAAATGTATAGCTTATTGAGTTATGGAATCTTTATTCTCCTCTTAAATTGTAACATGACTTGCGACGTTTGATCATGAAACCTAAGTTGTGTTTATGATATGCTTCGCGTCTTTGTTACTAGGTGTTCAGAATGGTTGTTGGATCAGCTACGTATCCTGGGAGACAAGTACTCCACAAGATGCAGCCGATGGGCATGACTCCTCGTGAGCTGTCTGAGTACGACGACTTGGCGACTGCTTTAATTGTAGATCCGTATCTAGATATTACAACACACAAAATGAACATTCGCTACAGACCTCTGAAAACGAACAAAGAAGAGTTAAAAAGTATAATTAAAGAGTTTATTCAGACCCAGGACTACAATAAGGCGTACACAAGACTTGCAAGCGGAGAATGGATGCCGAGGCATTTTAGTAAAAATAAACATCAACAGAATAAGCTTAGAGACCATGTCAGTATAATCGTAATAAAATTGTCGTCCGATTTCAAATACTTGTCGACGCCAAAAATTTAAATTAATATACATATTTCTAATTTATGTGACCATAAGAGCCTATGTCTAGACCACTGCCTATGTCTTTTGTAATATAATGAATCATGTATATTTAAAAATACACTCTAAAATCAAATAAATTTTATGCAGTCTAGTTCCTAACATGTTGTTACCTTCAATATGTATAAGAACATTAAATGACTGTGGTCTGTGATGGTTGATAAAAAATTTATGTAATGTTTTTTGTTTCAGATATACCGTTATTTAAGAGTATTTGATAAGAAAGCTGGTTTCGTTATAGAACCATGTTATAGGTATTCATTAGAGGGTAGAGTTGGAGCTAAGATTTCAACTACCAAAAAATTTTATAAGCATGAGAGAATTGATTTTTTGGTTGGGTGTATTGCTGAAATGACTGAAGAAGAAGAAAAACAGCTGTTGCATCCAGGAAAGAATGATTTCTCAGTCATGTATAGTTGTAGAAAAAATTGTGCACAGTTATGGCTGGGTCCTGCTGCATATATTAATCATGATTGTAGGCCTACTTGCACATTTGAAGCCACTGATCGTGGTAAAGCGTTTGTCCGTGTATTGAGAGATATTGAAATTGGTGAAGAGATTACTTGCTTTTATGGTGAAGACTTTTTTGGGAACGGCAACTGCTACTGTGAATGTGAGACATGTGAAAGAAGAGGTAAGGGTGCTTTTTCTGTGAAAAGTGCACATAACGATGAACAAGCCACAAGGTATAGATTTAGAGAAACAGATAACAGAATAAATAGGACTAAGGCAAAACAAACACAAAAAAATAGCAAAAATTCTGAAAAACCTCGAATAACAAATCGGCAAGTTAGTAATATAGTTTCTCCACTAAGTATGAAAGAAATGAAACAAAAAGGGTTAACAAAATATGATGCTGAGTTGTTGATAGCCCAAGGCTGTATTGCTGATATAATAGAGAGTGATCTGCACAAGGATAAGCAAGGTAGTAGGGAATCTTCAGCTTCTAGCCGAGGTGAACGTTTGCGACGAAGAGCAGATAGTGGACGTGCGGGGAATGGAGTTACTATCTCTAATGCTAATTTACCCAGTCAAGCACCAAGTTCAAGGTGCTGTAGTATTACAAGTTCACGAAGTAGTCGAGATTCACATACTGGTATAGTTTTAAGGAGTCATAAGAGACTTCTTGACAATCAAAGTAGCTGTACTAAAGGGAAAGGTAATTCAAAAGGTACACATGACACTAAACCAGGTAGAAATCATAGCATACCCAAAATAGAACCTGATTTATCAAACTCTTCAGAAGCTGATACATCATCACACTTTGAAATTAGTTCTGCTTCTGATCAACAGGAAATATGTGAATCAAAAAGTGAAGTATCAAATATTGTTAGGACAGAGATTGAGGAGTCAAACCTTGGAGGTGATATTAAAGAATCTCTAGAAGAAAAACCTGAATCATGTACAGTAATAACAGTTAAGTCAGAAAATTCTGATAGTTCCAATGTAAAGGAACCTATAGAAAGCTCTGAGTGTGCAAGTGAGAATGCATGTTTAAAAAGTGAAGTTTGTGACTTTAGAGAAAATGTTAATCCAAGTGATTCAAAAGATTGTAAAGTGACTAAACATCAGAAACATGATGTTACCAGTCGGACTGAAGACCCTAAAAAAGAATCTGAGTTGGGACCTCCATGGTTGGCAGATAATTCAAACAAAAGCAGTGAATGTCCTTGTACTCCACCACGAAGGGGCTTAAAATTAACTTTGAGGGTAAAGAGGAGTCCTGTCGTGGAGGAAGTCATGGATTGTGGTAGTACAACAGAAGCACCGGAGTATGAAGTGTTGCGGCTAGAGGGTGTCGATCCTGAAACTGCGCGGCGTCTGAAAAAACGGCGGCGGTCAAAGGAGCGGCATCGTAAACACAGTCCTATCCGTCCTTTGCCTCCCATGAAACGCTTAAGATTAATATTTGGCAATGAGAGTCGCACTATAGATTTGCCCACTGCCATATCGGCAGACTGACAGCCGCAATTACCTTATGGTTATTATATTTCCACCGTTATTATTCAATTATTAGTTTAATTATTGTCACTGACTAGGATAACTTTATCTATTATTTATTTTTGTGACGTGATGTTTGAATACGAATATTGTGTGATAGGCGACAGTTGTCAAATGATGATTCCATGGATATATTTATTAAAAACAAAAGTTAAACTTTGTTATTTAGCAAAAGCAATGATTCATTTTTATGAGGTTCATGCCATAAAAATCATGAAATTTAGTTCAATACCTTTTAAATATAAATTATGTTCATGATTTGTTTATGCCCTTCGGTGAACAAAGTAATTAATATCATAAAAGTATATTTTATACTATTAGAAAATTTAACAAAATCAAGTGTTGTGTTGCTTTTTATAAGTTTCACGATAATAGCAAAAATTTAAAGAATAATTCAATGTTTTCATAGTAGGTACTTAGGATGTATAAATTAATTAATAAATGTAGTTAAACACATCAAGAAATTGTCAAAATATGCATACCAATTAAAATGGTAATTATAGTGCATTGCCGGGATTACTCAATATGCATGCATAGGTTGCATGATCCACATGTTAAAAGTTATGCTTACATATTTTTCAAATAGTGCTATTGTCTGAAACTATCTCGTGAGTATTGTATTATCTTAACAGTAATTAGTATTAAGAAATGCAGGCCAGGGTAGGTAAATTTCCTTGTAAATATGCTGAACATATTGTTGCGTTTTTTACCCAGTTACATTTAAGTATTACTTGCCAATAACTTATGGGCTCAAAATTATGTGCACATATCAGTTTTAAATTTAACCTTTGTTTTGAACTGACACTCCAATCTCATGGCAAATTGATATACTCTTATGCATCACTTGACTGCATTACTATAACATAATTTGGGGGCGATTGGGGGAGTTGTTTGAAATCTAATTCTATGTACATTGCAAAAGAAAAATATTGCATATGAATTGTTTTATGTTAGCATGGATCGTATAACTACACTTAGTATGTAATTCCGGCCTAAAAATAAAAATATGCAGTGCAAGGTACCAAATGTTCATTAGAAGAGTGATCTCAATAAAAGATTATACAGCAAGATATTTTGCATGTCAATGAAATTGTGTCATTGAAGTACATATTGATAACAAAATTTGTGATTCATGATAATTACTGTATATAAATTGTTATTACATAGATTTACATTTACGAAAACGACATTAGACAATGTTTAAGAAAAATATTTCCATATAATTTAAAATAAGCAATTATTTCTTAAAATTCTTTTAATTTTTTTATTTCAGTAATTGCCTTTTAATTGTTCATTTTAAACAATATTTTAACTTGTCCCATATACAATAATTCTTATTTAAAATAATGATATGTTCTGGATTAATTAATGTCAGGTATAATGAAATGCAATGTTATGATTATTCATGTGTATAATATACTAACTATGTATGGCCGATTTTAAGTGTACGATAATATGTTGAATAATACACTGGGGATTTGGTGAGAAGTGCAGCAAATAGGTAAAATCCAATCATAATTCCTGCCTGGAGTCTGAATTAGAAAACTATGACGAATGCAGGCCATGGCGTGTTTTATCCCCTGGTAGTTGTTATATTTTGAATAGTTAATATCCAGAACGTGTCATGCTTTTAAGCTTTAAAATGTATATGTAAAGTACCTACATGTATGTCCTTTCTGTAAATTACCATTGTATGCTGTCACATACAAAACAGTTGAGTAAAACGCATACTTAAAACCAATAGTTGTTTTTAATTTTGTATTTTAATCTTGTTTGGTTGATCCAACCCTTGTAATCGCCAAAATATTTTTTCTCTAACATAATTTATTGAATTATTATGTAGTGGAGGCTAGCAGCGCATGAGCTATCTAAGTTTCGAATAATGTTTTACTTACTCTTAATAATCGCACACACATTTTTGGAAAACATCTTTGAAGTTCTTTGTAGTAAATATGAATTAGGAGTAACAAAAATTAAAAAATTCTATGCTTCTCTAGTCTATTCAATTATTTACATACTGAGAATATTATTATTTTTAAGTCTAGTAGTAATGATTGAAGTCTTGAAGTTCAATTATATTGTGGAGGAAACATATGTTGTAAGAGGATTATCACTTGCATTCCATATACCATGTACCAAATAATGGTAATTAATAGAGTTTGCACATTATCTTGTGTACCATAGTAAATTTTGAACGTATGAACGATTGATACCAAAAGCTCAAGCAAACGTTGTTGGATTAATGAATTTAAAAGGGTGTGTAGCTATAGCATTGTACATACCTACCAAGTATATTATTTTGATTAGAACAGAGTGAAGTTTCGAAGATCATTCACAATCAATTCTTTTTGTCTATCAACTGTTGGTCTACAGTTTCCTCTCTTTATTAGAAAGGTCGATTCTAGGGCGCACCGACCAAGTGTCGGTTGGTAGACTTTACACACTTTACAGAGCAATATGGAGAACTCTATGAGATGTGCTAGTCAGCACGTTTTGCTACACAATTACTTTATAAGATTAGAACATTAAATCTAGAATCGCTCAAGCGGCGGACTACATTTTAAAACACTGGAAAAACAATGACATATTCCTTAAAAATGTTATAAAGATACTGGCTGCATTCTCAACACTTATTATATTGTCATTGTATGTCATTGCATTGTTGTATTGTTATTGTATGTGCCTCTCGTTTGAGAGACTTCGCGTGATGATATAATCATAAAGACAACTGATCAGATAGAATTGGGAGATTTCTATTAATGTTAAAGATTGAATGTTAGGGTTATAAATATAAAATATTTAATTAAATACAGGGTTAGCTAGCCGGTGACACCTCACTTCACTTCTATTACTACTTACTGTTCACAAACATAAAAACTGTTATGATTCAGGTAATTTAAAAATAATATGTCAGGGAAGTAAATACTAAAACATGTGGAACATTTTTTTTATTTTTGTTATTTTTAAAAACAAATTACCTACTTTTGGTCATATTTTTTTCAAAACATGCCACAATAGGTTTTCAATCAAATTCAAGTGTATCAAATTATATATCCCAGACAGCTAAAAATTAAAAATCCAGACATCGTCTTGTACAAAATAAAAATAATGGGTCTGGTCATTTACAATTTTTTTATTGTGGTTGGAATTTTTTAAATTAAGTTACATGTTTATGTATCAGTGTAAATTAATCAAGGAGAATTTTATAATGTGAGATTTTATTGAAAGCTTAATGCAATATTGATTGACATAATATTAGATTTTGCCCTTGTTATCCACAGAAAATGAGACATTAATCTAAGAATCTTGATGATGAATACTGCTGCATTAATGTCCATACCTGAAAAAATAAGACATGTATGTACTAAAGCATGGTCTTAATTATATTCCTTTGTATAGAGTAACATCATGATCCTTGTGGTTTATTATTTAGCTATGGACACAGGTATCATTGACTAAAATCATTTAAGATGATAGAGTAATATACAATTAAAATTTTATTAGAACTTACTTCTGGAACTCCCACTCTCTGTTGTCCAATGGACAAACTTGTCGAGTTTTCAGCCAACGTGAGATGCAGTGGAAATGGAATGCATGCTGAAATACATTTAAACGAATAAAATGTAACATATTGTATATGTAAATAAAAGACATTTCACAGTAGCAGGTAAGATGTGGCTGATGCTCCGTACAATATCATTAGTTTTTTTTATTTCAAACACTAAGTACAGTACCTTTTTTTAAAATTTTATAATAGTTTCATAGTTGGTTTCTTATT
>DWFT01000897.1:0-10428 GCA_018246795.1 Microceris patrobas patrobas
CCCATCGGAGGAACAAGCTCGTGAAGTAGACGCAAAGTAATTAAAACTTGCACTCCGCGTCCTTTGCATCCTCCGCAGCACTTTGGCCCCCTCGGCCGGACGCTCGCTCACTAAAGAGATTCTATATAAAAATAGGTAGGACAATGAGACGCCATCACATCTCGTTATTATCTGTGGAAGAGTGGGTCGCTAGTTTTATCTCAGCCTTTTTTGCATTTTCCAACTTGTTAACGAATCGTGCTGGACGTAATTACGTGGTCACTTTTATCTTTCGCCTTTTATTTTGCTTCACTGGATTTATAAAAGAGATAGGGAAAGTTTAATTTTGCGTTTTCGAACAAAATGCTGACTGGTGACAAAGCTTATACGTCTTCGTCCTATGTGCTTGGCGCTCTAGATAGATAAGGGAGGGAACGGAACTGAAAAAAAAACTTTGTTTCACCTTCGCAAATATTTTAATGCAACCATTAAGATTCACGTTGAATAGACCCCGTACTCTTAAAATAATACATAGTGCTGCTTTGTAAATGCGGAATTTCTTTATTTTGTTTCAGCCACAGTTTCATTAAGTGCGAAATGTTAGCGTCGTTTTTTCTTGGCGGCGCCCGCAGCGCGGCAATCCCCTCGATTTTTCAACTTTATTGTTGAGCTAAGTTCTAGCCGTTTTTGGCTTTCGCCTTGTTGCCAACATATTATGATACCACCTATTCTTAGCTCCGTTATCATACTTACAATCCTATATTGTACAACGAGATAAACGTTTATCTGCCAAGCATAAACCAGTTGAAATTCCAACGCAGTTGCAAGTCGATAGGAAATCATCCGTGACGTGAAGCCGTCTCGGTTGTAGTCAGCTTTTAATTAGGTGACCGCGTGTATCAAATATTCGTTTTCATAAAGTGTTTCCGAAGAGCATGGTTAGCGAACTCCCTCAGTTATTATTGTTATGTGAGTCTTTCAGCCTTGTCAGAGACTTACAGCGCGCTCTAAAACTTTAGGCAGAGTTGTTTGCTGTATAACCGAATCATTAAGCGTTTAAATGAAAGTGAAGATAAACAACTAATAAAACTATAATATATTACAATACTTTAAATCAAATATAATGCAAATATAGCTGAAGGTTAAAGAGACGAGATGAAACATGATGTAGAGATAATATATAGAGTATGAAAGAAGTGAATTCTTTTAAGGAAGAGTTTACGGTTAGTGTATATTAAATATCGACCTAACAAAAGTTTACGACTTCTAAACAGTGTATTAACCTAGGTGAACCTTATATTCTCATCCGGTTTTTCGTTCTTATCTAGACACAAGTTTTCTTCCAGAATGAGAACTGTCAGAACTCTTTAAATATTAACTTCAGTTAAGGTATACAATTCCACGTTGGTCAAGTAGCAGCACAGAGTCTGGATTTGTGTTCGGTGTGGGGTAATAAGTTCACCCCCTATTTCTTAGTGGGACATGTACTTGTAATATAACTGGTGAATCGCGGGACTATTCTTCGCTCGTCTGTCTACTCTTCGGGAAATGCAAACGTGATGTTGTTTTTATTCTTTTTTAAAGATACCCCAATGAAAAGCCAAAACAAAGGGCGAACATAAGGTCTCCTGAGGCATTCTGTATAAATCAACCCTTGCAAATAGCGATACATCTATTCTGAAATATCTTACAGTCTTCAGATACAATTTTTCTTTGGAATAAAGCATGAAATTTAAAATTCGAACGTAATATAAAATTGCGGCCCGGTCGATACGCGGCCTGATGCAATTAACTATGTGACGTACGGCGGTATAATCCTTGTATTATTTACACAAAGTACTAACAAATTCCTTGAAAGCTTTGCGTTACTTCGTCGTCTCGCTTAATATAATTTATCTCGCAGGAGACGGAAATAAATGTGCTTATCCAAAGCATTTTGCCTTCGCAATTAACGTTGGATTTATTCAATATTTCATATGCTTGGTACACAGTATTTTATGCTTGTATTATTAATTCTCGTACATTCTAGATTTGTTTCATTTCAAATCTCATTTAAGCTGTCTTAATTTTATTTGAGATTCATCATCATTATCATCATCATCATCATTAGCCTATCTTATTCCACTGCTGGACATAGGCATCTCCAAAAGGGGGGTTTATGCCCGTAATCTCCACGCTGGGCCTGCGGGTTGGAGATCGCAGGGCACAGCTTTTCGCACCGTCGACGCTGCTGTCCGTTGGCGGCCAGGACATTTAGCCGCGCCTATTTAGGCTGCGCTATACCGCAATCAGCCGGTTGAGTAATTTGTAATTAATTTTAGTAATTTAAGTTTGGTAGATTTAATTTTAAAACATTATAATGCAAATATTTACAGATAGAGGGTATCAATAAAAATGTTTTTACACGTCTTTCGATTATTTGAAGTTTTAACTTTTATGTATTGTATATACTTATACTTCAATCTGCTGTGAATGCATATATTGTTATATTTAAATGTTATTAATTAGCTTTCTGCAATAATAGTAATATATAAAAATACACATGTACTTGCAAGAATTTAATATATTCAAGTTTCGACATTTCCATTGGTTTAAGACAACATCTGAAAATTTAAAGAGTTTACGCTTTTCTTCCCTGCAATAAAATTTTGACATGAAAATATATGCGTACAAATAAAACAAGAATACTCCGTTGCTTTATTTAGTCTTTTAGTAAAATTGACGTACTAAGCGAACACTTGTTTAGTTTGAAATATAAGATGTAATGAAATTTTAAAGTCATAAAGTTTAAATAAAAACTGATTTTATCATGAACACGCCAACACTAATCATATACATGTTAGATAGTTGGAGCATAGTTAACAATGCGTCGTAATGCAATAGACTATGTCAAGCTCGAAGAACGCGCGGCCTAGCAGCGTAGACACTGTTCCGGATATTATGTAACACAAACGCAAAGTTAGGTTTCCTACGAAGCTTAGAACGCTATACATCATCAACACAAATATGTCGCGTATTAACTCTTAATTTGAAATTCGAACCGTCAGAACTAGTACTTGGAAAGTTGGTAGCATCGTCAACATAAATAAATGTATTTCATAATAGATTCTAATTTTGAATTCGGAAATGTCCATCCAGTAGTTGTATATGTTAAAGTTGGGAGCATCATCAATATACGTAAGTCGCATATCAAAGTCTAATTTTGAGTTTAGATGCGTATAAACTAGTAATTTCGAATTAATTGTAATCGTCGAAGTCGATTTTTCTCCTTGATTAGGCACGTTGTGATAAATACTCTTATGAAAACTTCCTATCAAAAAACTGTTATCGTAATAAGCTTCCATGTACTAAAAATATATTTTACTTTTAGTTCTAACTCCGCGATTCAGCAAAATCTACTTAAAGCGTATGATAGCTGATAATGATTATAATAAGATAATAAATAAATAATAACTAAAGAAACTAAAAAACACACTTAAATAGAAAACGAAACCAAAAAGTAGAAAATAATTTTTTAACAATTTTAAATTAGGATTAGGGTTAACAAAAAAAAAGTACCTTATTGTAAAAATGCGTGGAGTGCTTTTTAAGATATCTTCAAAATGATTCCTACTATTATCTACACTACATCTGTTAATAAAATTAACAATAGAAATTAAGCACCCCACGCTTTTTTATATTAAGAGCAGAGCAAATACAATACGTATTTATATAACTGAGAGAGCGGTAATATTTCAACACTGGCCAATATTTCACAGCAGACAGATTATAAAATACAAATATAACATTAGCGAAAGAGCCAGCTGCCGAGTTCATTCAACCGGGCATCATATGCCGTAGTACAATGCATATACGACTTTAACTCTATTACAATCACATTATTTACATGTCAGAAACACTAAAATGATTGAGTATATTCCTTTAAATTAGTCAATTATACCGCTCTGTAAATATAGTGATGTTTGACACTTTCTACCTGCCGTGTAAAATATCTTGCGTGAAGTTGTAATAAAAATATTAGTGGACATTTAAGGTGCTTCCAACGACGCATATGTATGCTTAGTTCCTTAAAAACATGCAGTAAATTGAATATTACATTATCATTGAATATTACATACATTCAGATTGTCACGTCTCTTTCCCACGAGGATAGGCAGAGATCAAGGATTTCCACTTGTCACGATCATGGCAGAATTTTGTAAACTTTGTCGCGAATGCTTGTCTATTGAAGAAACTTTTGACCTGGCCTTCTTTTAAAATGTTTCTACTTTGATCCAAGTATCTGCGCCTAGGTCGATACGTATGTTTGTATATTTACATGTGTGTATGTTATATATACATATGTGTGTACATTCTATATGTACGAGTAGGTATGTGTCACTTACGTGTTTACCGATGCAACATCTGGGAGTCGTTCGTGTGAACTTTACCGCGGTAATACCTAACAGATTATAATACACATCATATTAGTGGCACTGGAGGGCGGTGTAACGACCCCTTATCCGTGCGTTCAACTGGCTCTGCACTGCTATTGTACGTCATCCTACGTGCGCGATATCAACCTGCAGTGTCCATGTACTTTTACTGATACACTGAACGGTTGTATAGAATGAAAAGTTGACTTTTTATCATTTATGTATTTTAGGCCTTGTTTTGGCGTGTTGAGTCTAAATAGTGTTATCTTAAATGACTTATAAAATATTCATTTTCATGTTTAATGAAAACTGTTCGATTTTAACCAATTTGCCGAAAAACATTTCAACGAAGAAATTAAACAAATAGCGTACACACTAAGAAGTATTTTTACTTAACAGTTGTGTAACTTTCAGCTGAAACGTTACTCAGTATCAAAGCAGCCACTAAAGTATTAAAATGATCGCCGTCTAAGCGATTAGCAGCGAAAGAGGCTCGCGAGGTATAAAAGTGTGTTTATTTAATTATTTAAGCGACTTAAGAATCAGTGAGGGTCAGTGACATGGCGCCCTTTACCCTGTCTCCGGTCAGCGCCGCCCACGCCGCGCAGGGGCTTTCCTCGGCTTCCGAGCCTCTGACACAACGTAACGACCTTACTTAACATCAGTCTCGACGAAAACACGATGAAAAGAATATGGCATCTATATTTTCAAAAGGCTGAAAAAATATTAGTAAGTTTGAAAATATTTATAATCTACTATAAAATTTAAACGTCACGGGTAAAAAGGTGGGAGAGTACTAAACTCTTCTGCCTACCTCTTCAGGGATTACTGGCGTGATGTTACATTTACGTTTACTTTATAATAGAAAGTAATGTTTTCTTATATTCAATGTTTTCAGAAATAATTTGCATATGTGTTACATATTGATCAATAAAATGCTTGAAAGCCGAATGACTTGGATAAAGATATTGCAATAATATGTTAAGGGGTTTATGTTTTCCATGATTTCTACTTCACCAGTTTTCTTTAGTTATGTAATTGTAAGCTCAGATTTTGCTTTTGCTAAGCTGTGTTATTTACATCTTGAACAAAATATACAAAAAAATGTTTAATTTATAATTGTTTAACGCTGAGAAACTGATAAGTTCGATGGATAATTAAAAAACGACCAAATTTAATTTTTGCTTCATTAACACGCATTTCTGTACATACACACGTCTATATATACACGTCTATATATACATATACACGTCTATTACACAAAGAGTAAAAATACACCAAGAATTATTACTATCCATTTCAGTTTTGCAAACTTCTCTTGCCTCTTTCATAATAATAGGCAAAATATTATTTAGGGGTGAAATACTTAACGGAGAGTGAATGATAATCACAAAAAAAACACATTGAAAGATAATCATTAAAACAGAGAGAATGATGATGGTAAAAATGGAGACTGAATGATAATCATAAAACAGAGGGTGAATGATAATCATTTATTTAGAGTGCGTGCTATCTAAACGTTCTATTGCAAGCGTCCAACGCCTTAGGAATATTGAGTAAGTAGCTCTCTCGGATCACGGCTGCATCCTCCCGGGCGCGAGAGGGACAGCAACAGCGTCTTAAGACTGCGAATCAATAAAGTCCACTCGTATAAGTTGGGTGGTGCAGCGACTGGATATGGGTCAGGGTGCACTCGGTTCGCGAGATGCTATTTAATAACCTCTCGCTTACACTTGACAGATATTACTTGATCTTCTTTCCTTGATCGTTGGTCGCGATGTTTACGCGCTGCACTAATCGTTTTAATCACAATCGTATACACGCGTGATATTCGAAAGCGCAATTTTTACTTTCGTCAAAAATTACTAGCATTTAGTCATATTTTTCAACATTACACTCAAGATTCGTTGGATGTCGGAATACTGCCAGAATACTTTCCCAGCCACCCTTCAAATTCTAAGTGCCTAATAACATTAATTAAAATTGTATATATTTTTTAATTAGTGACTGTTGTTTAACACTTTTGCAGCGTGTAACGTAATCAGGACAAGTGTATAATTCATTAATTGTTAAACTGGTGTTTGAAAAACGTGCGAGAAATTTGTATAATTAAGTTACGTAAAGTTTCGCGACGTTCGGTTTCTATTTTCAATTAAGTATAAAAACATTTTCTTTCTTGTTACGTCGTATTAATTTTCTAAAGCGTCTTGATTTAGTATAGAAAGCTGCGACAGGAATTGTTAGTTTATCAAACACAAGTTGTACTTATATGAGATATTAATAGCAAATACATATATCATTTGTTTTTCCTAAAGAATTCATAAGCGACATAGTTACTCACGTCGGCGGCAGTTGGAAGCACTGCGCACCAATGGTGTGAATCATGTCAGAGATTTCTTGTCACAAGCAGCTGGTGTTTCGCAATTTGCTGATGGCGACATTAAGGTCGGGCAAGTGCAATGGTCTACTTCCTAGTACCCCTCTCCCCTTCACCCTTCCCCTTGCGGCATGCCTCTGGAATTTGGCGGTGAGCCTTGCACTCAGGCTTGCTTTCAACATACCTTTGCGTGTTGTAAATATAGTAAGCTTAAGTACTGCAGAGTTTCAGATACGTTTTAAACGCCAGATTTATGTCAAAGGAAGTTTCACAGATAACATTGGACGGAAAGTATTTTATAGATATTTCACTTAGTATTTGGACGTTGGAGTATGGCCAGCAAATGATATTTTAATGTTAGAGAAAAATAAGTTTCGTTAATGTTAGAGAAAAATAAGTTAAATTCTAAAACGGCCGTAACACTTTAGGCCACAGTATAGCACTTATCTTTGCTAAATTAGACTTTTAGTCACTAACATTCCAGCGCCTTCTAGAATAACTGATGTAATTAGGACTAGAGAGAAACTATAGAAATACATAAGTAGCGAACCAATAAGTCTTCTTTTCTAATTAGCGCTGCGACTAATTGTAATTAGTTGTTCAATGTACTAGAAATTATTTATTGTGGAAAGAGCCAACCGAATACATCTTGTTAGGGAGCGTATTTAATATCTTAATATGCGAAAACAACGAGTCACGTCGCTAGGCACGAGCCGGGCTAAGCTCTAAACAGGGAAATGGATATATTGGCTGACTTCCGGCGTCGTTTGATAAGCCTTTAGTGCTTCCGGCGCCAGTTTTTGAGATGAGCAAACTTCGAACGATGCTTGCTCGGCCAGTTGGGAACTCTTCAATGTTTTTACACTGTTTATTTATGTTTACTCGACGAAAGAGTGTTTTATTGAATTTACCCGCGAACGCTTTACATTAACATTATTACTTTTACGCTAAAAATGCTAATCAATCCGTCTGGTAAACAATTTTTACCTTTGCAATAATTAGTCTTTGTCATGTCATCCTTACATGTGAAATAATTTTTTTGGCTATACACTTTTTGGAATAATTGTCAGTGTAGTTTTTATTTCTAGATACATCGATGTTACTAAAGGTTTAGACAGAGTTTAGATAGAGTTTTAGATAGGGTGGTAAATTGGTTTAATTCCATCTAAAATCTATATTATACTGGCATAACAATGTAACACTGCAGACGTTATACAACATTATAACCCGTGCGCGATAGATTGACACTTGCAAAAAACATCCTAAACTCGTAGGGTTTTCAATGACCATATCGTATATTTTCAATACTTATGTATATACGTACTCATAATGTTGCTAATAAACATTTGGGTTTGTTTAAAGATCTGATAATTTACATTTTTGGTATTGTTAAATCACGCAGCTGTGACGCCATCCAGCACGTTTCAAGGCTGCTTATCGCGCACGGGTTATACTTCAAAATTGTATTCAAACAAGCGAGGGGCGGGCGGGTCGACCGTACCCGCGGTGATTGCAGCTATTATGTCATGATCCAGTGAATCTAAGCAATAAAAGAAAAACAATTGACGAAATAGTCAAGGAAGTTGTTTTACAAATGTGCGAGAAGCACGACATTTAAAATGTTTACCTATTTTTATACATGGATCCATGTACGAGCCATTAGAAAATTATTATAAAAATTGGGATTTATGAATTAAATTCCACCTAATAAGTATCTAATTAAATAAAAATGTTCATGCTCATCTTTACGTGAATGTTAATGAATCAGTGAGTGAATGAATGAAGGAGTGAATGAATCAGTGAATGTATTATGTATGTACGAAAGAATGAATGAATAATATTTTATTTTCAAGCGAATATTAGTTAAATAATATTTGACTTCAGGATATTACAGATGCTACTAAGTTCGCTTCTTTTGCATGCACACATTTTCTAAAGCCTCTATTAAATGTAGTTCCCGAAATTTGTACTCAAATATAATGATGCAATTTTTTTTCTTTTTTAATTTTTAATCTTTAATCCTGCCTGACAAACGGGCAGACGGGCCATCTAATGGAAATGGCGCTTGTAATTTCATACGCAGTACTTCGAATATGCGATAGATCTATATATTTCGCAGTCACAATAACATGATAGCTACTTGAATTTACACTAAATATAAAACAAGAAATCAAAAATGATTGGGCGTTTGATACTTTGACCTAGTCACATAGACTGGTGGTTTAGTCATTTGCCCCAATTATAAATAAAACAGGCCAAGCTAATGCTTGCCTGCTTACATGCTGTGTTGTGATAATGTTCGATTTGTTATCATAAAAATGTTCTCTAAGGCGTATGTGTGAAGTCTGCCAACTTGTAATTGGCCAGTGTAATAGACTGTGGCCTTAACACGTTCATTCTGAGACCTATTCGGAGATCCATATTCTAGCAGTGTAAGATAAAGGCGTCAAAAAAAATCATTATCATCATCAACGCGTTTATCATTCTACTTTTGGAATCGGGTCTCTTTTCAGAACGAGAAAATTTAAAGCTACAATTAAATTGTGTATCTATCATTAAATGAACGTTTACCTGCTGTTAAGGTATAAAAATAGTAATACAATATCGGTAGAAAATAAATGGGTTCGATTACAGTTTGTGAAAAGAGCAAATTTCCTTGTGGGTGTATCGTAGGCGTCAAATCGACACCGACGCCGTCGGTTGAAAGATCAAAGGTTTGATAATATCATGTAATCTTCTTAATCGTTTCATATATCGTCGCACGATCACCGGCTGGTGACGATAACTCACATAAAATTAAATTAATAGAACTTTGATATACATTTATAATATTCACAGACGTATACTGTTTGTAATGTTTCAAATTCAAATTCATTTATTCAAAATTGGTTCATAAGAATACTTTTTGTACGTCAAAATGATGCTACCACCGCGTCGGAAGATCAAGATCATCGTGTCACCAGTAAAAAAAACGCAATTACAAAAAATAAAACGAAAAAAGAACACAAAAAATGCAATAGTATACAATAATACCTTCATTTTTTAAATATTTAAATTATGTGCCAGTGCCAATATCTGAGAATAACGTCATCTAAATTCGCTAAATTTTAAAACAATTTTGTGTGTAATGCATACACCTACCAAGGCGATGTTTTTAAGAATATAGACGAATGAAATATACAACGAATACAAGGCGAATCTAACATAATATAAGGATGCACAAAGAGAGACATACTCTTATATCAATAGTATCCCATATACTTAATTTATCAAACTACGCTTGTCATTTTTTATCTCGTTAAATGAAGCACCGCTTGCAGAGCAGGCGGGGGTGGAAGAGGTTAGGGGTGGCGTCCTGTTTACATTATAGCTATTATAATATTATGATTTATTACTCAATCGTTGCGCCGTCAACCATGAAGCGGCTGTAATTTCACCTTAATTTTGTTACATACACGTTCACACGGGAATTTGAATGGCGCTCCACGCGAGCGAGACCCCGTTTGATAACTGCCACTCTTGTTATCTTGCAAGTATCAAGATGAATAATAATTAATTCAACATTTAATAATACTATTTCTAACTAAATTGGATTGTACGTTTACTTCAGTTGTCCAAGTTTACTTTTGATGTATCATGTATAATTGTATAATCGTG
>DWFT01000898.1:0-10427 GCA_018246795.1 Microceris patrobas patrobas
AATGTACTGGTGTTAAAAGAAGTATTAACGATTTTAGTAATGAGTTTCAGACAATGAGGGAGCGTTAATTTTAGCGTTTCGAAAGATATTTCGACTTCAAAGAAACATAGCATCAGGTCTGTGACTAACCTTTTATAAGACAGATGATTAAGGCAAAGTATATTAACTAACAATAATTAGACTAATGTATACTCACTGTTCCATGCCTAGTCTTATAACTGATTAATACTAAGTGTTATGATTACTATTTCTAACAACATTATTTTTATAATTTCCACCTTGGATGGAGTGTTATTGGGCTTGTATGGTGGATCTATGTGTAGCAGTGGACTGATATAGGTTGATTATGAAGATAAAAACTTTAACAACTATTACTAAATCGACACAGAGGCTCTAATAATAAAGCACATTATATAGTATTATTTCTGTACTTGTCACAGGTGTCCTTGGGTAGCAAGAGCAATTTAATACCAACCATCGTCAGGTCAAGGCAATATGTTATCTTAATATTAAGAGCCTTAAGACCATTAACCTTAATCTTCTCATTCTGAGAGGATGCCTGTGTTCCAGCAGATGAACGATAAAGGATCAAAAAAATCAGGAGTTCATTTATTATTTTCCTTATGTAAAAGAAAAATTTTATAATCTCACCAAAACATCCTAAGAATTAAAGATGTTTACCTTGGTAACGGGCCCTTTTGACTTTAAGTTGGTGTGTGCAAACTTGTAACATGCTATGGAGGCCTCTTCAATCATCTTTTGGAACTTTTCATTTTTGGCAACAAAATCTGTCTCACAGTTGAGTTCCACCAGCACTCCATGGTTCCTGTCGAACTTGACTGCGATTAGACCTTGCAGTGCAGACCTGCCGGCTAGACTGGTAGCTTTAGCCCAACCCATTGCCTGAGCCTGTTCGTTTAGCCATGCTTCAGCCTAAAAGGCAATTATATCATAATTTAGAAGAGTTGTGACACAATTCTCATTATAGATGTGAAAATGGAACTTTATTGTCTAATCCATACCCATATTTTTTTACAGTTTCTACTTGTATCAAGACTTGTTTTGAAATTATGTTCTCATTTTCAGAATTCTCTTTCCATAAATGTCTTGATTTTTGTGTTATAATTGACTTATTTAGCAGGATCATTCTCAAAATTGTAATAATAAATGGTGTATATATTTTACTGCCATTTAAAAAAAGCAATACATCATGTACAATAACTAATATGCCTTATAATGTACAGCAATTAACAAGATGATAGGTAAATTAATTGGCAAAAGGGCACAACTCAGCTTTGCGAATGTGGAATATGGCTTCTGGACAGCTCTGATTTTTAATTGTGCCCTATAAAAAGAGTCTTTTAACATGTAATTCTCAGTTACTTGTGTTTAAACAGAAAGGTGTCAAGAGACCTCTTTGGCATAACCTAGACGTACAAGAAATCAAGCTAAAAATAATTTTAATATGAATAGGATCATGGCTGCAATCCTTACCATACCACTAAACTTGTTTATTATAATCATAAAGGAGAAGGCTGTATTCCTGGAAACATTCTCTACATACAAATTTGCCTTTTAATATTTGTCATTTTAACAACAATTTTAACAACAACAGTTACAATTTGTTTTCAAACACTGTTGATATGTCACATTCTCTAACTATTTTAACATTTTCCTACCTTCTCACTGTCATTATTATGCATTTCAAGAGCTTTCTTGCAGTTTGCAATTGTGTAACCTGTTTTTTCCGTAGCTTTGCCAGGAGGGAAGATTCAGCAGCCCTCTTCAGTGGACTCGTATGTAATTTGCACACCAATTGAAATATCATCTGACAAAGAAAGGATATTACACAAATATTACTTTGAGACTGATTACAAAATAACTCATGATAAAAACATGTTAAAACCAAGAACATAGGATAACAACTACACAAGAACAGCCAGTATTAATGAAAAGATGTATTTTATGAGTATAAACAGTGATATCTAATAAGTGTTGTCACATAACTATCATTTCAAACTTGTTTATGTAAATAAAAATGTATATTTACTCAAACACTGCAGCAGATAATGCAAATCCTACTTTGTATAATATAGCAAATATCATTATTCAGTTACTTAGCACATAAAACATGTCCAGCCTTCATGGGCCTCTACCAAAACTGTTTAGTTTGCTATGGATTATGACATCATCAGCCATTAATGTATGCCAAGGACAAACATACTCTGATTCAATCATAGGTTATAGCTCATATACTAATAGTATTGTTATTGATATTTGAGATCGTGTGTAACACAGATTAGCTTGTTCACAACATTTTGAATTACCTTTGAATAAACGTTTAATATTTGCTTCATTTACCGTTTATAACCTATAAATATATACAATAACATATTACAAGGGTATTAAATCTTTATGTTAAAAAATCTGTAAGATAATGTAACTGGCCATTAAAATTTATGAAACAAATTCTGTTGTCATGGAAAAATCAATAATAATCCAAACATTACGTTGCTATTCTCAATACATTTGGGAAAAGTTCGTAATCAAATCCTATATAGTATATACTGTAAAAATAATTTATTTTCATTAATTTGTGTCCAATTCGTTTTATAAGGTATTTATTATAAGAGTGTACAGGTAAATATAAAGAAATCTTTTACCTTTTAGTGTATTGCAAGTAAAAGTAGACCAATAATATAGTTTGTCACTTTTGATTGTATTGAATTAATATTTTTTACTGGCAGAATGTTAGTGCATTGTAATTTATTATTATTTCAATTTAAGCATATCGGAATTCAGTACACCAAAAATATTCTTACAATTATAGGTTATCTGTCATTATTACCGATACGTTTAGTTTTTGCAAAGACGACCTACTAACTTTACGATTTATACGATAACAATAATTTATATCTACTACAATTTTGTTTAGGAACTAATATAAAAATGCAATTTTATGTAATTCTAAATGAAATAACTCACGTTATTGTTAATTTGAGCAGCTATAGGAATTACCGAGAGCAATAATAGATGGCGCTATGAGAATTAAAATTATATTTAATTAGAAGTTCATTCCGGCAATATGAATTACAAAGCAATACATACGTTAATTTTTAATCGATTTTAAATAATTTTTTGTCATTAACATTTTTGTGTGTAGTAGGTATCCGATGCGGTGAACCCCTAATGAATAGGCACTGAACAACGAATATGAAATTGCTTAAAATGATTGATGATGAGTACCGCTTTATTTAATTTGGACAAGGGCAAATCATATTGGAAGTTCACTGATTAGGGCTTTTACCTACCCAACCATTAAAATCATATTACAAAACTCCATTTTCATTTGATCGGTATGAGCCACCCTGCCAGTAAAGCACCTCGACCAGGTTGCAAAAATGTTTGGAAGAGTACCTATTGTTAAATGCTTACAACTGGTGATTGTGTGACAATAATATTATTATAATGATTACGATTGCAGTTATCAATTTGAAATATAATAATGCAACGAAGTAAACCAGCACGTAAAAAAGCGCAGCCGCCGCCGTCCACTTCCGATGTAAAACTACCCAAACTACCGAAGATAGCTATGCCTGAAGATTTTAAAATTCGAACTCAACCGTTGTTTTCTCTTCCACAAGAAATATTAAAATTACCCCCGCCAACTTCTAAAGCAGCTAAAGCGCAAACTGCTAAATCGGTACCTAGAAAGAAATCTAGTGGTAAATATAATATCAATAGCTTAATTAAAGCATTTTGACAGCCTCGTTGGTCGAGTGGTTACATGTGCGGTTACCGAACGGGAGGTTTTGGGTTTTATTCCCGGGTCGGGTACTATTGGATTTTTCTTATTTAGAATTTCCAGTAGTGACTCGGAGTGTGGTCTGTGCTCGGTGAATAACAATAGGTTCAGCACCTATTCTATGGGAAGTAAACGTAACTGGTGAAACATGTGAGTGTAATACTACACTCCTCTGCCTACTCGTTCTGGGATTACGGGCATGATGTTACGTAATTTAAGCAGTTTTAGAGCAACAAAGTAGACTAGCACTTGGAGAAGGCGGCATTAATTCCGTTTGCCGTAAGTATCTTTATGGAATTGTGTGATCATCACAAGGTATTTGAAATTTTTCGATTCGATCTTAACAAAATGTTCAGGTATTTTATTAAACAACAAGAGTATAATTGCAACCTTCGAACGTAGACTTGTATTTTTCCATCCTTTAGAAACATAAAGTACGAGTAAAAGCGTACCAGCAAAAACTTTTGTGGTATCACGTCTCCACTCAAGGGATTTAACAAATCGTCCCATAAAGTATATAAGATGTGGGGAGTAAATTTAGCAACGGCTGAACGAAACGCAAACAGAATCGAAATCAAACCATCCGTGAAACTATGTTTTACGCGGAATTTATGTATTAATGCACTACTTATCCTCTGTCGTTTTTTAGTGTACCTATATAGCACAGCGTGTTAGTTCTGTAGGAATATTATGCTGGAATTATTGTTAGTAATATGAAAGACGATAGCGCTTCCATCTAGGCGTTTGGCTAGGTTCTGACAGAGACCTCATTGGTTGAGTAAGAATATTGTGCCATTACCCACATTACTTGCATTATTAGAATTGTTTTAAATATATAAAATCATAAAAGCGGCCATCTACTGTTATTTAAATTATTAAATAGTATCCAACGAGATCATAATTATTATTAACTTATCGAGTGAGTTTACATTGTAGCAACATTGCTTGTTTTATAACTTAGCGAAAGCAATAGTTTTGTACCGTAAGAAATTAATTGAATATCAATTTAATTCGTTTTGATGAAAGTGTTTCTAGGATTAGATAGGTTGGCTTGGAAAGTATAGAAAACGAGCTCTGAAGTTGTGTTAACTCAATAGATAATCTTCTATGACGTAATAAAGACAACATGTAAATGAACTGGTGTCTTGTTCTATTAATGTAAATACCAGTCAAGTCAAGTCAGTCAAAAGGTCAAAAGCGTTGTTTCTCATTCTATTCAAATGCGAGTTGGTAGAATTTCAATAGGTCAAAATAAAATAGGTCAAAATAAGCTTTAAGAGCCATGAAATTCGTTGCATATTGTAATAATTATCTTGTTGCTGAAGTACTAATTTTCAGATGCTTCCAACTAGTCGCCCGTCTAGTCCTTTTGAGGACAATTTAGTTTTACAATGGACAAAACCTATTTTGATGAAACAATGATGAACTAATTATTATTGTTTTTATTAATTATGGACTGCCTTGTTGGTTGTGTTGGTTGCAAGTGCGACTGCCGATCGGGAGGTCCCGGGTTTGATTCCCGGGTCGAACACTACAAAACATTTCTAATTTAGATTTTCTAGTAGTGGTTCGGAGTCTGGATGTGTGCCCGATGCATGGCAATAGGCTCACCTCCTATTCCATAGTGGTACGTAAACGTAACCGGTGAGACGTCAGAGTGTTCTGCATTCCTCTGCCTACCTCTTCGGGGATTACAGGCGTGAAGTTAAGGATTACAGGCGTAACTGAAATTTAAACATCCTTCAAATGCTTATATTTGTGTACAAGTACGTCATTTTCTTAAGGAAACTGTTAACGTTGTTTACAAAAGAAATACATTTGTACCGTAGTATGAAAAATACAGTAGGATATACTTTATAGTAAAAATATTTTAAATGACGACCAGACAAAATGGTTTTTAATGATTGCAGTAATGAAAAGTTTTACCGCTATGAGAAAAGCGCGAGAGGATTTTAGGGCGAAGCTGATGAACCTGATATGTCAATCTGCTCCCGGAGAAGATGGAGACAGCTTCCCGTCTGGAGAAGAGAAGAACATGTTGAGATATTATTATTACATCCGCTACGGAATCGACACTATCCATGTGGCGCCTCTTGATAACAAAATTATACTGAGGTAACACTCGCCGTACTAGTTTTTGTAACACTCGTTGAAATCAATAAAACGTAATTAAGTTAATGAAATAAAACAGATAAATTGAAATAAAATAAATCAATGCATATTTTTAAAATTCTGTCTTGTTGTATCTTGTCTGTTGTGATTGTATATTGTTTTCTTATTCTGTTGTCTATTTGGAACGCGATCTCTTAGTACTTTATTTGTATAAAACTTACCCAAATTGTAGCATTACTACCTGCCCTACTTACAGCCTATCCCTTTGGGGAAAACAGGCATATTGTTTTGTTTATTCTGGTATCACCTACTAGATTTATTTGACAAATATTATATTGCATGAGATATGGGTATACAATGGGTATTTCTTGTAATATACATGATAAAATATTTTTTGTAATGAAATTTAAAAATGTTGTCATTATTGTAGAAAGGTATAATATCGACAAGCTCTTTGCTTCTGAATGTTTCAGAGTGCACGGTTTGATTTCTATGAAACTGAAAAAATGGAAGGAGACTCTCTTCACCTGTACCGATGAAATGCGCGAAGACTTCATGATGAGCATGAAAAAGGCTATAGTCGATTTCGTTCTCAAGGACCCTAATACGGTTATAATTATAACAGCCCCATGAATTATGATTGTTCTTACGGGGCAGGCAAAAAGCACTGAGTGCTAAATATATCTACCCTCACACAACTGCCGTGCTTCTTCTAATTTTTCTAATTAACCTAATGAATTAAAAAACCTCTGGCTTTTAATTCTTTGATTCATATTGATTTAGTTTTAAGAATCAGTGTTTATGTTTCAGGAAGAATCATTAGAGGAAGAGGATACTCCTTTAAAACAGGAACTGGCTAAAAAGGATGACGCTTGGAGGAACCGTTATGTGCAAGCGAAGAAATATATGAACAAAAATTTACACAGTGTCAATCCGTGTATCGCACAGGTGTTGCAAATATGGTGGAAACAGTTTAAGTAAGTTTAGTTATATACGAACAGTTGTGCCGAAGACAGGTTATTGCGTTTTTTAATCGTGGCTCACGACTGCCATTGATGGTTCAGCACACTTATAACTCCCAAGGTTTGCTTGAACTTTTTGAAAGTAGTTTAGCGCCCAAGAACCTCATATAAGTCTAAAATTGGTCGGATCATTCCGAAAGGGCGGGTTGAGCTGGCACATTATTTAGTCATACCCGTACATACACACACTCATATAGACAAAGGTAATAAGTGGGTTAATATGACTATAATATTATAGCCGACGTCTCAACCTTTATTCGCACTTTGTACGTATACTAAATTCATTTCCAAGTATTTTTTAATTCGTCGGACTGTTACAGTTAACGGGCAATAAAACGCTCAATATCTCCGTAAGGCGCTACGTCGGCAGCTCTCTAGATGTTCACAGCTGTAATTACTTGCGCGCTTGGCCGAATCTAGGACTCATTTCGATTGTATTATAGTAATATGGTATCATACTCTACTCTATTCGCTAGGACGTGTGAACTCTGTCAATCTGCACTTGGCCAGCATAGCAGACTATGGCCTCAACCTTCTTATTCTGAGAGTTGACCCGTGGCCAAGAATGGAACGACAAAAGAGTCGGAAAAATAATAATCTTCTACTACACTACTACACTCCTCGGCGTACCCCTTTGTGATTACTCCGGTTGTTTATGTCTTGTGACCTTAGTTCCAACCCCTTGTATATCTCGCTATGCACAGATTTTATCGTATTTGGTGTGTAACCGAAACATATTCCATTAATCATTAACGACAAATATACGTAGTAGTGGTCTAATCGTCTATTGAATGTCTTATAGGCTATAACTTATAGGCTTCCGACGAGGTTTAGTGATTGTTAGCTAACAATATTAACTGTGACCGACTATTTATATGCCACAGGAAGTAGGGAAATAGTGGCGAAAATTTCACATTAGCGGACAGCCTTTTAAGGATGGACTACGCCAGGCAATTGTGTCTAGGATCTTTATTATCAGGGCGGCAATGACTTTATGAAACATCTATATTTAATAGATCATTGTTTTCATTATAGAGTCTTAAAAGAAATATTATTCCATGCAATAGATGATGGTGATAACAGACCATCAGGAAACATACCGGTAAAACAGGTTACCGCTTGATTAAGTTTTAACGTTAACTTGTATAGACTCGTATGTATTATGTGACGTTTGCTGGTTCCAGTGATCTAAGATTAATCAGTATGAAAGATATAATGACAACAAACGAAGCGTACGAGCTTCAGGATTTTTGTTTTGTATGCAAACGGCATATAGAAGCCGCTGGGAACGTGCTCACGCTACAGTGGATACCGACAGTGCAAGCGGTCTTTCTACAGGTAACGCACACATGCCGAACAAAACAGAGCGCTTTATTATCTTTGCATTGTTTTTTTACATCCCACGCACGTTCCATTCTAACATTTTACCTTTCCCCCCATGGGGGGATTTGCATAAATTTTGTCTCCACACTTAAATATATTGTTGACATTATAAAAAGTTCTTATTACCAGTAGGTCTAATAAACATTTGCAGGGTAGTAAAAAAAGGCAAATACCAGATCCGAAACAGGTGTCGAAGATGAAGCATTTCTATAACTGCTTGGCCTGCATCATGACTTACAATCTGCAAACGCTTTGCTTGAAATCTATGCAGGAATTCACTCATTATATTATGGACGTTGGGGTAACTAGTTACTCGACCATATAGTTGACAATATTTTAAAAACATTGATCTCACATGTTTCAGCATATAATACATTATATTATGTATTCGCAGGGAATGAACCAAGGATTCGTAATCAATTTGGCTTTTCAAAACGAGGCAATAGAATTCGAGCCGTCGTTCAAACAGTTTAGAGATCAGCTATGCCTGTTGTATGACTTCATAAAAGATGCGTGCAGGCAATCGCCTCGCTTAGAGACTCTGCTCTATCAAGACTATGTCGTTAGCACAAGAGCGACACTCAAGGTACGGAAATAATTAATAATGATAACGTTTGAAGATCGAGCTCAGTGGCGTGCTATTGGAAAGGCCTATGTCCAGCAGTGGACGGGAGTAGGCTGATAATATATGTAACGTTTAAACGTGCTTTTCTAATAATTAATTGTTTTTTCATCCCTTCTAGCCTGTCATCGATAATGATTTCGTAGAGGAATGTAAGAAAAAAGTAGCCGACCTGATCAGCGAACAAAGGATCGGACCCGAATTGCGTGTTCAAGATTTTGATGACTACGTGTGTTTGCTTAACGGCGAAGTAAGTATTTCCAAGAATTTATTAGCAAAATTATTGAAGTATCAACGTTTGACTTTGTGTTGTTTTATTAATCTAATTTTATTTTGTAGTCTTTATCGCAAGTGGAAAGATTCATTTCATCTCGGCCCGAGAAAACTTTTGAAGAATATTGCGAGGAGTCTGTGAAATACGTGGAATTGGCGCGCGAGATACCTTCTAAATTGGAGGGTACCATTGTGATAGGCATGTTTCGAATGCAAAGGGCCGACTTGATCAACTCGTTGCGAGGGGCCGCTACCAAACTCGCTAATACTTTGCTCAGGAGGATGACTGAGGATTACCAAAATATGATTAAAGCGTTAGTGTTTCTGACTCCCCCTTGTTCCTTTGTTTAACATTATCACTCAGGTGCTTTTGTAAATTCAACAGTGATATGAATAGTAACTTGTTCCATATGTATTTTGAACTTTCACATTCACTTAGCATCTCAATTATCATTTTATATAATCAAAGCTTTCTAAAGTCTGTCACTAATGTATAGATTTTCGGTCGAAACATGCGCGTTAAAGAACTGTTCAATAATGACCTTGGTGCTTTTAATCAGCATTTTCGAGGAGTACTCGACAATAGCGAATACTCTGCTAACACCTCCTCCGGACACTGCGGCGCTCATGGACCTCATCGCGTACTGCAAGAAGGTGGAGGACACCATTGTGGACGAGATGGAGGACAAGCTTCGTAATGTGTTGCGCTACATCATGTTCCTCGGTGACTACACAGCCTTCACGCCTTTGGAGATGAAGGCCAATAATCAAACTTTCCACTGGTAGGTACCAGTTTCTAAATACAATGGTCGTGTCTATTAGCTCCGAATATTTCCGAATTTGATTAACCGAGCAGCCTCACTGACGGTGCGTGTATCAAGAAGATCTGAAATTAAATGATGAAATTAGAGAGATATTTGGCTGCCAGTTCTCGCTTCTTCTCCGTAAGGAACCAGGCGTAAAAATATATTAGTGGTAGTATAGCTGACATTATGAAACTTTTCAGGTACGCCCGTTTACCGGGAGTCATTGAAGAATGTAAGATTATTTGTGATCAGAAGAAGGATGAATATCAGGAGTTGTTAAAGGTAAGTGTTTAACCAGTATTGTAGCGAATTGAACTTGAACTTTTCAAGGAGTTGCGTCCATTTTAATGACTTATTTTTGATTTAGGTCCAAATAGCCAAATTTATTGACGATCTCGACATCT
>DWFT01000899.1:0-10424 GCA_018246795.1 Microceris patrobas patrobas
ATATTACTATACTGGGCTGTTCGTTTGTTCTCACCTGCCATATCGCCATACTGATAAACATATTCACACTATGCAAGCACTTTATCAATGCTTAATTGCTAAATTTACCGGATAAGAGATTTCAATTGTACATGCAATTTTGTCATTTAATATAATGGCATTAAAATTTAAAACCGCCCGGGCGAGATTTAGTGCCAGGAACGTCGCGTCGCCTCGTCTGTCTGGCTATAGAGTGTCGACGCAATGAGGTGTCAACTAATAGTATGTGAGCACCTCATCTATCGTGCATGCTGTGGGCGCTACAACTCCACTAATTGTCGTACAAGGGTATTTTAAGTTCACATAACAATGTCTGACGACTCCCTGACACGCCTGATTAGGAACGTCAACGACAGATCTGTGGACGCGACGTTTCTCGACGCTCATTTATTATTGAGCGGCCGCACCGCGTTGATACTCTTACGACGTTTTTTAAACATTTCGGCATCTTGTAACCTCTAAACTTGTTAATAAGACCTTAAGCACGCTATAAAGCGTAATGCATTTCATCTTTCATCGTGCGCAGTAATATAGGGTTTGATACAACGACGACAGAACATATTATGATTCGTACGTGTAAAGTAAAATGTTTATTGCAAACATACGAATAAATCAACTCTAAGTCCTGACAATGTTAGAAGAAGTCCATAGCACGCTCTTTTAAAACGTATTTCGACGCGAAATGTTTTTACGGAATGTGTCATATGTGTTCTTACTAGACTTTCTAATACGCACTTGAAATGGAACACTAACTAAAGCGGGAAAGGTACAATTTAGAAGCGCGCAGCGCTGCGAGCGGATACTTGGATTAAGTTTGTCTCACTCACAAGCGCACGCACACACGTGCGCGCGCACAAATCCGGTTGTGGCTGCGTTGTTGAAAACACTACCACAATTCGTCGCCACCGTAACGAGAGACTACTAAATATTACCCACTAACCGCGTGAACAGTCCCTTTATTTCGGAGAAATTAATTTAATTTTCTCAGAACACAGCGACTCACCTATCTGATTAGAGAGATTCAAGCTTTTCGGTCACGACGCTCATATAAGAATGATTACTGGATCCCGTACGCGATACGCGGTGTCGGGTGTGCGGTATCGGTGAGGTTTCGCTCTCCATTCGAAAAACAATAAGTAAATTATTTTTGAACGGGTCCCACGCAAATGACATTAGCCGTCTGGTAAGGTTATCTCGTTTTATATTGTGACGACTTTATGCGTTCTGTTTGCAATAGTGCTGCACCGGCAGGAATTTGAAGTGTCGTGTGTATTTAACGCATGCATACATAGGACGTTTAATTTTACATTCTAGAATGTAATTATCCACGAGAACTGGGTATGGCGACGAGCGTGTCAAGTACTATCTCAGAGCTGACAAAGTGTATTTTGAGTATATCTATGGTAATATCGCGACGAACGGACTTTATACAATTTCTGCTGTTTCCATGTTAATACTGAGCCGTGAGAATGTAAGCTTATGAAGATGTCAAGTTATGCTGATATTTGAATTATGATATTCGAAGTTCTATAGGAAGTGTCTACTTATAAATGGGTGGGTGTATTTCATTTCTATTTTATGCTTTATACTAGAAGTAAATGCAAGGAAATTCGTTCGCCCAGTAGATAAATTAGCACATTTTTTTATTTACAATGTATCAGTCTGAATGGAAGACGGACCAACATTTTTAGTTTGATAAAACTCGAACAGAAATATTATAATTAACTTTTAGAAAAAAAAATTAATTAATCAATGAAGGTATGAGAGATGTTTTACGAAAGTGTACCTACGTAAAAATATCTTAAGAAAACCGTAACCATCATATTTCACCCTAAAACTACAAACCTTTTTTCATCAGTACAATGCTAATTAACCTACTATAGAAATATATATGTATATAAACGTGTTTAAAGTGATCGTTTTACACAGAAATATTTCTCATACGAAACAATAGGAACGGACGCATATTTACTTAATTACGGCACTTTATTATACTGTATTAAAATCAGAAAAAGGGTAAGAAGTAATCGTTAAATGACCAATACGAATAAAAAGGTGAGTTTATTCAACGGTCAAAAACAAACAGCAAAAATGACGAAGATTGTTCATGCCTCATTATTAACTTAAATGAATGGCGCTGGTTTTGCTCTGTTTGCAGTGCCGAGTTGCTTGTACCTTGACCATTGGCCCTCGGTGTAAAGGAAAAAGCTCTTTAGAATTCCTTGCTTTGGTGAAAATGAAAAGTTTGAATAATTAATACGTAATAGTTCAATATTTAGATTTTTTGTATTATCGGCAAAAGCATTAAATTCTTAAATCCAATTTCATCCTTAAATTGAATTAGATTTATGCCAATAAAAATATCTAAGTTTATTGTACTTCTCAACTACAGAACCAATAATTAATATATTTGCAAATTTGATGAAATATACATTTCATTTGGGGTATTATATTGTTAGTACCTACATTTCAAGATTATAGTCAATTTTTTAAAGTTAATACATGTATGTATTAACGCAACGAATGTTTGTATACACACATGTATGTATACATATATTCGTTGCGTCCCTTATTTCTACGCCGACTTCGTTAACATTTGTTGACGTTTTTATTGTGATTAAAGTCACTTAATGTTTATTCGTACGCAATAAGATAAACGAAAGAGAACTACGAACACCACTCTCACAAAATATTAATCTGGAATCCGACTCTCTCAACAGACGAGACCCGTATGACCTAAATAAAGCAACATTGTCGCCTTTCGTTCCACCCCGTTTACAAAATGAAATGTACATACAATCCGTGAGCCGAAGATAAAGCCGGTGTTAGTTCTTAATTAAATTTTAAAGAATTGACCTTTACAACCGGCAGCAGAAGCTTTGACCCTTGTCTGAATCTTTGTTTGTTTTACAAAATAACGAAAAGAAAACTCTATTCAGCTTTACTTTTTAGCTAAGAAGATAAACATTGCATTTAACAATGCAATTTATCAAGGGCTGACATACAAAACTTGCAGCGTACGGTCTATTAACGCTTAGAAAATATCACGAAACAGACGATTAGAACGTTGAGATACGGTAAAGGCGAGGTAATAATGATGAGGACAATATAACATTCGAAATGGACGAGATTAAACTGGCAATCGGTTCGGTTAAAGGTAAATTAGTAACAAAATACCAAACTGAGAAAACTGACAAACAGAATCAAGTTCACAATGTAATATATCGAAATGTTACTTGGCGATTGTATTTGGACTGTATAACATTGTTTGACCGAAATAAACCTATGACAATGCAAATAATAATTGTCGGTCTGTCGGTAAACAAGTTTCCCTGGCTAGTGAATATTTTACTAAACATCATAACTAAACACGAGTAATAAATTTTGCAAGGAACAATTCGGCTGAACCCGTGTCGGTCGAACAATTTCTTCCCTCCGTCTACATTACTTATCTAATGCCATTGCGCATGCCGTGTTTGATATAGAAATGGCGTCGTAATGCGATTCAATTTCAACCCTCCATGCTATACGACGTTTAGAAATCGTCCATGAATTTTATAATACACCAGCTATTTTGTAAGGAGTTGAGCACAGAAAGGGGTTCAATATTTGATGCAAACCGAAAGGCTTCTTGTTTGAATACTAGTGTGTTATATGCTTAACATTTCATTGAAATCGACACGAAAAAGCATGATTTAAACGTTGATATTTCGTTCTGTTTTCGTGTTACGTCGACATCATCTATTTCAAGTATAAATACATTACTTATATGCTATATAGTTTATTGCATCGAGCAAAACACACTTATACGATTCAAACTAAGTGTATACAAAGTCTCAATACGGTTATATTTATCGTAAACTTAGCTAATTCTCTGTCGACTAATGAATCGACATCTGTACTGGCATTTACCTGGCATTATGCGCTTATTGTATTATAATCAACGACCTGACCTGTCAATAAGATACTGGCGAGGCTCATTAGCTAAAAATTGATGAACCGTCGTCAGATAATAGACAAATCTTTTTATAGCACTAATCGAAAATCGATTGCGGCTACGGAAAAATAATAAAGATAATCCAACCAGCAGGTGTCATAGCTCGTATCGGCTCCGATAGCGTCTGGCTCGAAATAACTTTACAGAATTAACCCTCATTATTCATGTGCCGTGACTATTATGCAGTGTATTAACACTTTCGCGCATTTCACATTGATGAAAATTTCTCAGTTCGGTCCCTTTAGCCAATTGTTTTGCCAATATGAATATAAAATTACATATTCGATAGGTAAATTGAACCTGTTGTCTCGCACAAACAGGGAGCAGATGTAGCAACAGTGGTGAAGTTCGTTGCTTCTAATGTCAAAAAAAGAAATGCTTTTTTCGAACGCAATTAACCTTTAATTGATAAAGAGTCATCGTGCGAACATTTACCTTGCATTTGGTTTTCTAGTAGCGGTGTAGTAAATTTATGAAACCGAGAAGTTTTCGACGTCGTTACAATAAATTTTTATTGGCTAGTATCAATTTGTCGTTAAATAAATTTAACGTCCACTTATTTTTTTATAATATTGACGTACATATTTATATAGGTATACAACGATACGCCCGAATTTGAATTGCGACAGCTGGCGCATTATAAAGCAAACGAAATTTTCATACCCGTTTGGACATTTAATCGGTCACATGTCGAACGATCAAATACATATTATAAATGAAATTGCAAGTGCCAAAAATCAATTGAATAATGTATACATTTGATTACCTATCAATTTATACATTAATCTGGTGAAAATTGATTTTCGGGAATCATAGCGAATATTCTAAGGTAATTTGTGCTAGTGAATCGCACTAAATAAACTGTGTATTAATGAACAGTTTATTTGGAGAGTAAATTGTGCCAGCCGAGGTTTAGTGAGGCTGTGGCTCTTAAAGCGTACAACACAACGCTGCATAAACGTTTACAGCCCATTCTTGTACTTAATTGCTATTTAAATAAAAACGCACCATGAACGTAATGGGACCCGTACTTGAAGGAAAAAATAACGCATTCCTGTTAAGTTCCTATACTTAAATTAAGGGTGGCCGAGTGAAAACAAAAAGTAATTTAACGATCCCGATCCACCATATAAATGTGTATAGAAATAAACTTTACTCGTCGAAATGCAAATGATAAATAATAGCTGTAAAATTAATCCGATGTACGGAGAAATATATAATTATTGCAAATTATAAATACATTTTAATTGCCCATTTTTGACGATGCGATGACGTTTAATTCTTCATTAATAACCCAATTATACTACGCTTTTGTTAATCATTGTATTCGAAATGATTTCGTTAAGGCGAGTTATATTCGAAGCCCTTAAAGTGAATATGTTTTTAATCATAAGTAATTTTTTAACAATACATATTTAACACACGGTATAGATACTGACTGATGCGTTATTTATAATATTTTGCACGACAAACGTTTCGATTAAGAATTGTGTCTTAAGTAGCTAACTAAAACTTCGGAAGTGAGGAAAAGAAACATGTGTGAATAGAGTTATAAGCTGGGCTTAGAAGTGGAAAGCAGGGTCGACAAAATAAGACGATTGACCGACCGGAATGTAACGACATTAGGCAGCAGTTGGTCGGTGAGGTAGAGCTCGAAAATAAGAAATAATGAGGATAATCCTCGAGGGTAGAGCGCCCCTCCCCCACACGGTGTCATCTTATCACCCAGATAGCAAAAGTGGATCGCGTATGGCACGCACGCGGCCGCTGCCCGAATCATTCCATAATATTATCTTTATTAACGTCCTATACTCGCTTACGATTCACTATTTTAATACGGCACACCAAACTCAATGGTCAGATAACTCTAACGAGTCTAATATTAATACGACAGCCGTGAAATTTAATAAACTCTTATCGGATAACAAATAACGTCGACGTTAGGTCTAATAATTTATTAACGAATACGCACTCAGAGATAATAATACGGTTCTTAAATAATAAAATGCGGCCAATAGTTGGATGCAGTATCAAGGTAAATGCGGCAAAAAGTCCACAATTAATCGGTGGTAAATTAAACATACTCCGAAGAGACTTTTATTGTGCGGCTCTTTTATGTACACCAACTCTTGTCATACTTCAAATAGCGTTTGTTTAGTCAGCTCCTAATTACGTCTAGGTTATTATTTATATACCGTTTATGCAAACCCGGCTTAATTGTATAGGGTTATCGTCCATCACAAACCTGTAATTAATACCTGAATCGGACAAGAAAATGATCTTTGAACATGGTTGTTTAAGGCAGAGTTCTCTCGCAAATTCATTTTGAGATATTATGCCTGGTTCGTTGCCTTATTTAGTCTCTAATTGGTCGAGAAGATTACTTTTTCAACAAGTCCATATAGCTCAATGAAACTTTATATATCATTTAACGTAATCCCAGACAATGTATTATATGATAACAGCGCTTGAACGCCTGGCCATATGTTTTATTGTATATTATATATAATATTAAAATGATTGCTAATTATATTGCGATATAAACGATTAAATTACAAATGACGCTACTGTGAACGTAACAGGTTTATGTATTGTGGCGAAGAAAAACGCAAAGAACGATTAGCAATAATTATATCCATTTAATGATTTCAAGAAAGCCTAAACTGGTTTTATTAATACATTTTGGTTTTCTTGAACACTCTTAACAGAAGAATGTATTTTGTTTTAATCAAAATCACTATTCATTTACGAAAAATATTTCATTGAAGTAATTATGCACGTGTTGAAAAATTGACAGCTTTAAGTTACATACAAATGTGTTGTAATATACTTTACAACATAAGTATAAACTTGGTGTACACTAAAAGCTGTGTACTGAAAGTTATACTCCAATAAAGTCGGTGGAAAATGTTTCATATCAGTAGTCCGCATCAGGTCCGGTTAAGAGCCAGGTAGTGATCAGATCTATTGGACGGTTACCAATAAATTTTCAACAGTTACCAATCCTTACCTCGTTTAATGTTGGTTTCATAAGTACTTGCTTGACCCGGTGCAGAGGTCTCAAAAACAGCGATCGCAATTACTGGTAACAAATATCATTGCCAGCTTTATCTGGCCTAAAGAAATTTTCAATGAATTATGAGGGACCTGATCTTGAAATCTTAAGCTCTTGGAATAACACTTGTGAGCATAACAGCATAATATGTGTTCAATCAATAATGAACTGTATAAAATACATATTTATGATGTTGGTACGGTTAATTTAGCGTAAGTATTATGATCCCTTACGGTGTAGTTTAGACTACAGTCCTTACGATGTGCTGTCTAGCACCGAGTGTTAAATACTTCTATCCATATAGACATTACTTTGTTATTGTACATTGATCAAAGTCATATATAAATTATCAAGGTGTCGCAAAATAAGAATAAATCCGGCGCTGACTGATCGCAGTATGGCGCGCCTTGACTAAGCACGGCTAAATGCCCAGGCCGCTTACGTTCAGCAGCGTAAGCGGCGCGAGAAGCCCCGCTCTGCGATCTTCAATCCGCATGCCCAGCGTGGGAATTGTTGGCAAAAATTCCTTGGAGAGGCATAAATATCTAGTGGTCACAACCACAGCACATCCAGCGGTGAACTTAAGCAATCTGACGATGATAATAATATGTTTGTTTAACTATTTACTGTAAAATATAAAGCACATGATTTAAAACGCATAAAGTATGTACATTACGTAAACTGCGTATACAGAAAATTTTCCTTTCCTTTCCTTTAAGCATTGGTCAACGGACTTTTGATCCCAATAGCAACAAAGGTAATGAGACAACTAACTCTTTGTATATATTACATGTTTAACGTATGTATTATATAACGGATAACAGGTATTGAACAATTAATTTGTATTCAAAATGTGTAATTCTCCTTAGATAATACTATTTATAACATACTAAATCCATATAATCTACATTCACACTAAAGCAAAGGCGTAAATGGTAGTACACAAGAGGTCTTATTTCTTAATTCTGAATAGATTGGATTAGGTAAAAGTTGATAATCATTCAAAAATTTTTCTTTAAATATTAATAAAAGATGAAACATATCTGTCAATATTATTACTTGATTTTTTTTTGCATAAAATTGTGATTGAAAGTATAATTCATAACAAATAGTTAAGGTTTGGCCGGAAGTACAACTAAATACCTGAGTAATAACGCATGTATACTTAGGTAGGGTTGTATCGCGACGTAGAGAGTTCTAGAAGCATAATAGTTGCTACGACTCATTTTAGGATTATCGTAATTTATTTTTTATAATTATATTTTTACTTTATTTTAATCGTATAAGAAATTCTATGTTAGAGACGTGTTGAAGCATTTTTTCGTAATTCAATAATAGTTGTCGAACTCTACTACAACGTATTTGTTCACAACATCAATAAACTGCTAGGTTATTCCCCGCTTTGCTCTATTTTAATAAAAATGTAGTAACATGCAGTTTTTATGGCGACTACATTCGAATGTTAATATCAGTTCCATTGGTAAAGCCTTCTTGTAATATGTGACTCTATGTAGAGTCATATCTAACAATTCTATTACAAGGTTAACGGACTCAATATTGTAAACTCATGTAATGAAACATTTACTATGCTTCATACGTATTGAAGACTACAAATTCAATCGAAGCAAAACTCTGTTATTTTTCATATTACGCATAGATATTTTCTAATTTTATTATTAATGTGTGTTCCATTTAACGCAATACTGGTAACAGGAAATTATTAAGCTACTATTTTTGTTACAAATATTTGCAATTTATTATTGTTATTGCTTTTATGTCATTAAAAATATGAGCTTGTCATAATTTATGAACACTACCTTCGCCATATTCATAGACAAGTAACATCATGAAAAGATAGACTGAAGTTGGTTCTATTGCAACAAATTACACAACGAACGGATAAAGGATTTTCATTTAGCGGCTGGAACGCGGAACGCTGTTATAAAGGGAATACGTTTAATTAGTTGTGTCGCGTCACAGGAAGTAACATTATTGTACGATAAATAGAATTATTTTGTTATTATACATTGCACTTGTGTGTATACAAACATCAACTGGATTAAGTCATTCATTGTAAACTAATTCAACAAGCATTTTTTGTACTTTTGAATAATATTTATGATTAGCTATTTTGAAAATAATATGCACTGTTGACGTTAAATTCTTCCAATCAATTTTAGCGATGAATTGAAACTATGATCTGTAAATCGTATATAACAACATTTACACTATTCTTTAATAGAGATATGTTATTTATTTTTAAAACGTGTCTCTTAAGTCATAATGCAATAATTTGTCAATATTGTTTGCTGTTCACAAGTTCACGTTTTGTACGAAGGGTAAATCTAGAAAATTCGGACTGGAGTGACGTGAAATTTCCAATTTATTTTTTTTGTATACACAAGATATAGAAGTGTTATTAGATACAAATTTTCTATATAATCATAGGAAACGAAAAGGTATACCAGACCGGTAAGTGATAAAATTACAATGCTTAATACTTGCCTCAAATTTTGCGCTACAACATCCAGTGACACAAAATATGAAACTAACTGTAGTCATTTTTATTGCACTAAAGTATACAATAATTTACAAAATTCCTTCAAAATCAAAGCAAGTTATTGATTAACGCACATTAAGGTTAAAAAGTAGCTCAATCAAAGGCCGCTTTGCATTTTCTCTATCATGTTTTTTGACAATTGAACGAATACCCGGTTTGTGTTTAATTTTAAGATATTTCGTCCTAGATTTCAAAAACTAATCTAATTTTACTTTAATCTGTAATATTGTAAACTTGATTCAATGTTACGAACTATTAAATCGAGATACAATATTTAGTTAGATGTTTTAATATCCGGTCATTTTTAAAGTCTAACTAGTCTTTCAAGTTTAACTAATCGTAAAACGTTACTGTCTAATGTAACTGACATACGACGTGACAATGGTGTGGATAAAATAAAACAAATCATTAGCCCTGCGAACAACGATAGCGTCTAGTTATGCCTTAACTGACACATTGTTTTCATATTCATATATAATGAGCTCTAGCTGTCGGACACCATGAAAACGTAAAATAATTTCAACATACAACAGTTTATTATGAAGTGAGACCGAATGTTATGCGAGACAGGACGTTAACCCATTTTACACGTTTAGTTGTCATTGTCAACTCATTTTCTCATGTTTCCGTCGAAAATGTGCTCCAAAAACCTTTCATTAGTACATTTTCTTCTTGGAACCGGTGTTATGTACGGTTTTAGCATTATTATTTTTAGCTATTTCATAGGATTCCAGAGAATTTTTCTTTCGACTAAAACGTTATAACTTTGTTCA
>DWFT01000900.1:0-10424 GCA_018246795.1 Microceris patrobas patrobas
CTAAGTTTAATGGAAGTGACATTGGAATCCAGAGGTCCTTATTCCTTAACTCTGTTACCATAACGTCGTATAACCGCAAAAAATGACTGCCATTTACAGTTTTCCATTATAAGCAAGAAAACGTTTTTGTGATGTAATAGAACTAAGATCACCTCGATAGGTTTGTATAAAAACTAGAGGTTAAATGTAACAATTGTCTTGGTGTTGCGGTTGCAGACTCTCAAAATAATTAGTGAGTGTAGCAACAATGGTTGGTACCTATGGATTTTTGACATAGCATGGTAAGTTTCAGGATGGCCTAATACATATTCTCAAACGCAGCGATTACTATCCTGAATAAACAGACCCTTAGAAGAATCCAATAATATCATCATCAGCCTATTAGTCCACTGTTGGACACATCAATGTCCTAATGAGCGATGGTCCTCGGTTTGTTGCATTCAGTATCTACCTGCAGCCTTTCAGAAATTCTCATTTCACATAACAGGAGGCGGTCCTACACTACGTTTGCCGAGCCGGGTCTCCACTTTGTTGTCAGTTCTGCCAAGTATGACCGGCCCATTACCTCTTCAGCGTGCCAATCTTTTTAGCTATGGCTAAAAAATGATGGCACTGTCTATGATTTTTGTTTTCTGTCGAATAGTTTCATTTCTGATCCTATCCTCCAACACATTTAGTATTATATTAAAATTTGTTTGTGTCGGAGCATGAGATAGATGTTGTCTAATATTGTATAGAAGTATATAGTTATTGCCACATATAAAAATGTTGAAAGCACCTGTTATGTTTTGTTTGATAAATATTCGTCACGCCGAGGTAGATATTCCACCGTAATTCAAATATTTTTTTGTTTTAGGTAACCTCTATACATACTTACTCTCTATACATATTACAGTCTGATTGTAATGTTTTTGTAAAACATATTACATAAAAGTTTTAGCCTTGTCGTCTTTTTATCCATATGCTTTGATTATGCCATATTTCTTGAAAGGGATTCAAACATTTCTATTCACATATTAACTTATGAAATATTGCTTTGTTTCTCTGATGCAGAAAGTCAGTAGTTTCCAAAACCAGCGTGCGTATCATCATCATCATCGTCAGCCTCTAGGTGTCCACTGCTGGACATAGGCCTCCCCTAATCGGCGCCACTCCTTCCAGTCCTGGGCCATCCGAATCCGGCAGCTTCCCGCTGTCTTCTTCAGGTCGTCAGACTATCTGGTAGGAGGGCGACCTACGTTCCATTTATATATATAAAAAATGAAGAGAGTAATAACTGTAGATGAAGCTAATTTGTCTGTAAGGATAGAGATGTTTAGCATACGATCCTCTCTGCCTGCCCCGTAAGAGAACAGCTATGATAACATTATATGAATAACAATAATAATTATTATAATCGATCATAATATAGAGACGATAAAATACGACTAATAAGTAAAATTGAAACAAATTATGCTGTAACTCAAATATACATATTTTTACAATGAAAACGGATTTTTACTTTAATTATTTTTATTTAAGTAGGTTACATTAATCAATAGTATAATTAAATAATTTTTGTGTTAATTAACTAAACGATTAAGTATAATTTACTAGAAGTCTTCAACGTTAAGAAGTTTTTAATCGATAATTACCATAATATTTTCGATAATTACCATAATAGTTGATAAATAACGACAATATATCATATCTCACAAAAAATCATATCACATATCTCACAACAAATCATATCTCACAAATACACTGGACAAATATTGTATATAGGTACACTAAACTATATCTAAACTGACCTTTGCAGTTTTTATCTATCCTAGTTGGTAGGTAAATAAAATATATGTATGTTTTGATTGTCATTTAAATTATGCCCTTGACCTAGCTTTGTAGCTCTTGCTACGGGAAAAATTTGTTTGGCCCATTAGTGCTTATGCATTGCCATTAAGTAATTAAGTTATTTGGGTAAAGTTGTAGTTGCTAGCAGGTAACCTGTTCTATTTCCTAAAACACAAAATCCCTTGTTTGCTTTTGTTAATACCCTAAATCTCACCTGGTGGCATAAATCGCAAACTACCGGTAGGTGGCGCAGCGTAGGGTATCCCCAAAAACATTTCTACATTCTGCAAGTCATATTGTCTCCCTGGTTTCACTATTAAGCCTCGTATTGCACCCTGCCTAAGGTGGTACTCCCTTGTCAACCGCTTTTCTTCACCTGTAAGACTTCGGGCGTCTTCGTAAACTTTCGCGGCACCCTCGTCCGCCATCGGCAACAAGAGCGAGACAACAACACAAATAAACAAATTGTGATTTATAAACGGAATCGTGTGCCGCATAGCCATTTTGTTGATCTCCTCCTATTTGGTCTCATTGCAAGATCTCGAAATACTCATGGTTTTATTGTCCTCTTGACTTTATTTTCATTGGGGTTGTGAGTCATTTCTAGATGTATTTTCGTTTTAAACAGCAGACTAAACGGTTTTATAGGTACCATTTAATTGGAACGTTTTATAGTCTTTGTATATACAGTCTTAAAACTTATTGTCATATAAACATCTATATGTTAGATTCACAAATTTTCTTTTCCTTCACTTACAAGACTCACTATATGTAAATTGAAGAATGCTTAAATGCTTTTACGACTATTATTTATTGCTACAATGCATGCGCCGTTAAGCATAAAATTAATATATGTAATAAACCTTCCACATATTTCATAAAACTGTTCATTTATTTGTGAATTAATTTTCCTATTTATCATAATTTTAAAAACAGTTAAATACACGGTCTAACACTGCATCACACTCGTTTGATCAAGTCTCACACTTATACCTCAACTTATATTTATTGTTTCCGTGCTACATAAAATTACTATTGTCTTTGTTGACTGCGAAATAATGAGCTTCTTTTATCGCGAATTCTATATTTTCGGATACTTTGATTATTGAGCACATTATAGATCTCTTTGTCTAAATTTACAATTTCATTATCACTTATTAGATTAATTTGTTTTTCGATACCGTCTATTTATATATCAACTTTCCCAACATAACGATGGTTGAGAACTCGTTCGTCGACTGGACCGCTTCCAAGCTATCCCCGCTTCTAATACCAAAATATAACGGAATGCGAGCCAGAGGGGCGCGCGTTTCACGGATTATTCGAATTTTATATGCACGGAACATTGACATGTGGAACTATTTAAAGTATTCACTTCAATGTTTTATTTTTAAGGTTTTTTTAATTAAGAATATACCTACCCTTCATCACATATTTCAGTTTTAAATGGGGCTTCAATCTCTCATAAAGGAGGTGTCATATTTATCGTGCTCTAAACGTTTTATTCTGAAAGCTCTTGTTGCATGCTCTACATCTTCAGGATCATTAGGATAGGATAATTATTTACATACTTCTACAGATGTTAATTTACAAAATACCTCAAGTAAATATAATTAAAATCAAAAATGAGCTGCCAAAATTAACGATCAAATTAATTTCATTAAAAGAATACGACAAAAAGAGGTGATTATTTCACAGTTGACGTGTTGTTAGAAAAACCTCATTTTATACATTGATTATTTTATTTCTAATTTATTGCTATAATCAAAAGACAATATAGATGTCGATCTAATAGGAACAGCTAACACCAAGTCACGAGCAATTGCACTGTACAATCAAACATTTACAATCGCTGTGGCATATCTCAATATAGCTCGCAATATTTATGTCATATGTACCGCGCATTAACCCTTGTCCACGCTAAAGTATACACACGACAGCATACTTAGATATAGTGAGCAAGATGCGCGTATATTTTCGTCCACGTGCCACGTGCTCTCGGTAAACATCCGGACGAGCTGGTGTGAGGAAGTTAGGAAACGATTTGAGCAATAAAATTATTCCTTTATTTGATGATTTAAATAATCAAACAATTTCTTTGTCGCGACAAAAATCAAAATATCGTTAAAAACGATTTTGTTCTAGAAGCACTACCGAGAAAATTCTAGAAACTATATTTCTGCATTTAACGTTCAGTGTTTCCATTAAAAACTAGTGATTTCTATTTTTAGTCTACGTTGCATGGAAAATAGCAAACGCCTATCACTGTCAACAGCTATACAAGCGACACTGGATTAATAAGCGGTTGGCTTCCAACACGCCTTAAAATAAATATTGACCTACAAAAAGGCAAGCTTGATGAATTCTAGGAAATGGCTATTGAACTTTCGAATAAATCAACTTGAAGCAATTACTGTAACAATTGGCTGAATTTAAGCATACAAAAATAACCAGGAATGTAGGTATATTAATCTTCGGTTATTTGGGACTCTTCGTGTCGTGTACAGTGAGATGTGTGGTCGAGTTCGTTGACAACTCACCAGCTGGAAGCCAGTCTTACATCTGACAATCTTATCTACAACGAGGTCTCAGAACTGTTTCCAGTCGCACCCACGGCTTTGCGAAACAACTGAACGTTTATCAATTACCAAATTAAGCTTTTTTTTTTAATTTCATTAATATTATAGTGTAATTTAATCTTATATATGTACATCTATTTATTATGTGTTTTTGTTCTATCCTAGATTAGGAAAAATTATCGGCATTTCCATATATATTAGAGATTTATGATTTAACATACATAATTATACTCATAAAAACATTTTAAATAAAATAAGACAGTTCTTTTGAAATTTATTATCAATGAGTTTTCCGCATTAAATTTCAATAAAAGCAGGAAAATCGCTTAAGTGTTTTGATATAAGCACCATTTATTTGTCGTATACTTTGAACGTATCGCATGTTGTCGCGGAAACCATTTTCTTTTCAAAAATAATGAAATTGAAGCTATTATAAGCTCATTAAATTAGCATGTTTGAGTTCTTGTGGTATGGTAATGTACAAAAACATACGAGTGAGTATGGTATTGTTAGCGTTAGAAGATAATTTCATTAAAATAATCTTAAGCTATGATTTATAACAACGTTCAAATTACGAAAGATTAAAGTGACTGTTAATTAACGATATAATTTAATAAAAACCACAAACTCATTTGATTGTAAAAACTGAAGGGGAATGAATTGACGCGTGATAAACGATGGTGAAGTAGGAGTTGTTTGTAGTCCAGAAAAACATTTATATTTAAACTAAATTTCGTTAAGAACAATATCTGTAAAGTAAAAGGCATGAAAACATTGCTCGCGATATATAATATTTAGATCATTTTAATATGTTTAGATCAGTTTTATATAAAACCAATAGTTAACCCGTGGATAATTTGACATTCTGGAATATTCTTCTTCAAAAGAAACATATTTTTTTTTTTATAATTTCATTACCCTTGATCTTCGACTTTATAATCTATATAGTGTTTAAGTCTTACAATAACATATTAATAACATAATGTCTTATAATAACACATTTATCTATACACTATTTGGGTATAAGTAAGAGTTATTCAAACTTAACGTAGAGGGATGTGGGTAGAGTAAATGAATGCTTAGAATAAGAGAGATTATTTATTAAACTAACGGCAATTCGATCTATTGTACAGTAGCATAACCTTTTGGCTAATTGTATCACTAACAATAGCTTATGTGTTATTCCAGGAAAGACTTTATCTATATACGAAGTTTCAAACAAATCTTTCCAGCAGTTTTAGTGTGAAAGACTAACAAACAAACACACATACATTGGTATGTATAATAGTAGTTGGATATCATATTTTGTGTATAACAATCATCTCGTGCCACGGAACGCTCTCAACTAAAATACACATGGACAGGGGCAAAAAGACTTCTGTCGCAGCTGCTGTGTTCCCGACATATCGATTGCAAAAAGGGTGTACAAACTCACAGGATGGAACTGCAGTTCTTATTACAGATCATTGTAAATGTCGGGATATATTTTCTTCATTCAGTCAATTAAATATGTCAAAAAGTAACAAGACTATGATAATATGTATAGAATATTAATAATGTTCTATAAAATAACTTTTTATGCCTAAGAGGTAACTGATAGGGATAATGCTAGGAAGTAGGCAGAGGAGTGAAAAACCTTTCTACGTTTCACCAATTGTTCTACGTCTCACCGTTGCATAAGAGATTAGTTTGTTGCCATAAACCGCGACAAATCTAGACGCCGAGTTTGAAATCGACTAGAATTTGAAGTTAAAGAATCCCAAAAATACCCGCTTCGGGAATTGATCTTGCTCAGTCATCGCGCTTGCCATGTTTCGACCGACAAGGCAGGCTACGCCTTTTGTAATCTACTCACACTAAGTGAAATTGCTTTAATACCGTGAAGTTGTTTAAAAGTAATCAAATTAGTCAGAAATATGCAAAGAGTAATTTTGTAATACCTGTTTTTAAATAATTTCCTGCGTTAATTTTATAAAAGTAATTTATAAGCGAAATTATATGAATGGGACAGAAGAAACAAAATGGTGAAGATTAAAATTAAATCTGTATAACGTAGGCCAACTAATGTTAACACAATTAAAATATTTTTGTCCGTGTTAAGTTTACATGAATGAGTAATTAGAAGTATTTGATTTTCGTGAGAGATCCATGCCACGAAGTCTGTACATTGTTACATTAGTATAACAAATCTCGTTAGTTAACTCTATTACGTTGTTTTTTATCATATAATACGCTGGCGTTATGCTGCGCGCCCCACTGATGGAAAGCGCACATGCGTCTTAAGATGGAACATGCGTGCCTAGGAAATGCCTATACATCCTTGTTTTTGAAGAGTTTTATTTTATATCTCCGGAAACACAGATGCAGGTAGAATATTCCACTACTTAGCGGTCTGGATTAGAAATGTGGAACCATAAAAGTTCAAAACCTAAGAAACTTATAATTTATCTCCCTTCCTTTTGCTGCAACAAAATTCTTCCATCATATTGACAGTACCGGCAACCCTAATGCAGAGTACACATATCCACTAACTGACGCAAATATTTGAGTCGAGGCCCATCTGCGCGCCGCGAGATTGGAAAGAGAATCGTTTGGCGACGGATTATCTTAATTTTTATTCGTATGGTGTATATTCTTAACGTCTGTACATGTTTACAAATTTAAACCATAACCTATAGATTTGGAAAGTAGGCATTAAAACCACGTTAAGAGTTAGGTATATCAACGGTCAAATGATCCAAACAAAATAAAAGCTAAGAAATAAATCTGTGACGGTGGGCCACATCACAAACTGACAGACAAGAGCAACCGTTAATTCTTATAGATTGCTTCTCTCCTTTTTGCTTGTGGTTAAAAACTCCGAATCTAAGCGGATTATCCCGGCTTATCTTCGTAGCAACCCTACCAGCAAAAAATTTAACGCGATATAGTCAGTGTTACGCAGCGTACATAGAATACGTAATCTTGCAGTGACTTAGAAATACAAGTGGAAGAACCAGTCATATTTAGCATATTCGTTCTGAGCCTTTTATCACTTCACTGCTGGAACACGGGTCTCCTCTGATAATTCGAAGGTGAAGGCTATGGTCTGCCATGTTGGCCAAGTGCGGGTTGGCAGACCTCACACGCCTTAGAGATTTTTTTTAAAGTATACGTGTTATCATTTGTTTAAATATCGAAACGTAACTTCACGCCTGTAATCCCCGAAGAGGTAGGCAGAGAAATGCAGAACACTCTTATGTTTCACCGGTTACGTTTACGTCCCACTATGGAATAGGTGGTGAGCCTATTACCATGCATCGGGCATCTATCCAGACTCCGAACAACTACAAAAAAATCTAAATGAGAATTTTTTTGTAGTATTTGACCCGGGAATCGAACTCAGGACCTCCCGATCAGTAGTCGCACTTGCAACCAGCACGATCAACGAGGCAGTAACGACGAGTAGAGAAAAAAAAGATTCATTAGATAATAAATAAAATCGTCGCAATATCTGAATGGCCTTTGATACCTAAAATAAATGTATGAAAAAATCTGAACAGTTAAAAAGACTTTCCGATTTCCTACAAAAATCCTCACCATATTGACATTGCAAGTTTTCGTAATGCTGAGTACACACCACAGCAAATATTTGCGCGGGGAGAAACAGATGCGTCACTCCCGTTTGTAGAACAAGAACTAAAAGACACTTCTTAGAGGACGGATTAGACTCAGTCGTAAAGACATACCTATGTATTTTTGCAATTGGTGAAGATTCCAGAGTTCGAAGACTTAATTATACAATAATCGTTTGCTAATTGGAACACAGGCGATTAAACTTTGAAATCCATATTAATGTAATGTAAACAAACTTAATTAATCAATTAGTGCTTCTATTCAAATAATAATTTATTTCAATATCTTAGGTTGAAACTATGGCGCTATTTTTGGTTTACTCATACAATTTGTATGGGCGGATCGTTGAAATTTTTATCGCTGAAATTTCTAATGAAAATGTCTGTTATTTAAAACGGGAAGAACGAAATTGTAACAATCCTACACAAGAGCAAACATTACATGTACTTATTATGTAGCCCATATATTGTTGTTTCTAGAGGGTTTAACTCGTCCGTTAGAAACGGAGGTGTGGCTGACATTGTCAGGGATAGACTGTTAAGGCACATGAAAGACTAAAGTGATTCATCGGTATCTATATCGGTGATGGGCACATGGTTCGTCCGTAAACCTAACCATTGGATAGGGGTCGTGTGTTCAATTCCCACGCGGAACAATTTACGCGATGAATAGATTATTTGTTCTGAATCTGGATGTAAATAATATGTACTTAACTGCATATTTGCGTACATTTATATGTAGTTTATTAGCCGTTCGGATAGCATAGCACATACGTCAGATGTCCCAACATAACTATTAATTAATTCATTCATTCATTCTTCTTAAACTAATCGGAGTATTTCTATCAATTAAGTACCGTAGACATTTTTCGTATGTAATTGGTTTGCGAGTATTGGTTCAATTAAAATAAAGTTGTATAAAATTTGAACGTCATTTTGTTCAAATATTGAAACGATTTAAAACAGCTTCTAGAGTAAATAAATAGGTATGTAATGTACTTCCCACTTTAAATCTCAAGACCATATGCAAAAAGTTACGAGATAATAAATCGGAAAACAAATACCATATGGGCGCACTCAGATGACGACTGAATGATTCACAATGAGATCATAAGATTATTGTGAATCCTCGGATGAGATCACCAATTTTATGGATATTATTGAAACATGTAAGTAATTACAACCCGCCAAATGTGATAGCAGCTCTTTCTAAAGAGTTGTTGCGAAGACCATCAAATATTTCTTGGAGGTAATGATCTTGTAAGATTTGTTGGAATCTGGACCTAACCTGACTGAATCTGTCAGCGTTATCTATCAGTTATTTAACGACTTTGTTATCTTGCCAAAAACGCGATTTGTTTTAGTCGTTTGAATGGACTGTGGCCTTATATTCTCCGACCAATGCGGAAATTAAAATAATATAACATCAGGCCTGTATTTCCCCTAAGGTTTAGATAGCGGAGTGTCATACACAAAGATTCGTTACTTGTTTTATACGTCCCACAATGAAATAAATATAAGAAGGAAATAAAAGAATTTAAAGTTAGAGAAACCAAATAGCAGATTGCTCAACCCGGACACCGAACTTCTTGATAAGCAGACATCTTAACAAACAGTTACATTTGCAACCATTTGATCAACGAAGCAGTCTTGAAATAGTATGCAATGTACGTTTTTAAATACGGCAATTCAATACTTTTCTTGTACGATGGATATTTTTTTTTTCATAAAAATCAAGCAACGTTCTCGAAACAAGGCTCATAATTTGGTATTCAAATGGTACCCCGAAAATGATAGGAGACGCTACCAACGAGGTGGCAACGAGATATTAAGATCGCATTAAAGATCCACGACGATAAAACGGCGACAGAATTTCTAATTCATCGCTGGAGACGTTCTCACCAAAAGTGAACAACGGTTGGCGATGGAAGCGAAAATATTTAGTGTTATTGCATAAGACAATGATAGGTCAAATCAAAATGCTATCTAATATACAAGTTTCTCATGTATGTTGTAGCGTATTTCATGGATATAATTATCCTTCGTGAGTTAAACTTATGTCCAATCATTGGTAATATAATGCACTTCTTGATTATAATATTGTAAACAACACAACATATAGAAGAAATCATATTGTGCTATAGTCTTAATCGATAGAATAATCCTGCTTATGCATGTAATATTGATATGTGATATTTCTTTTTTAGAACAATAATTTCGTAATATGTTTTGAAGCAACCGTCACAGGAAACTGTAGGTTCCTCTTCCTTCTACAGGTTCCCGTGTATTTGATATGTATATTAGATAACATGGAGTGTTAAAATTTCCATTCTTTAAGTTCTTGTGACTGCCTCGTTGGTCGTGTTGGTTGCAAGTGCGACTGCCGATCGGGAGGTCCCGG
>DWFT01000901.1:0-10420 GCA_018246795.1 Microceris patrobas patrobas
GATTGCGGTATAGCGCAGCCTAAATAGACACGGCTAAATGCCCTGGCCGCCGACGGGCAGCAGCGTCGGCGGTGCGAGAGCTGTACCCTGCGGTCTCTAAGTCACATGCCCAGCGTGGAGATTACGGGCATAAACCCCCTTCTGGGGGAGGCCTATGTCCAACAGTGGACTGAGATAGGCTGATGATGATGATGATGATGAACCATTATATATTTACTATAATAATATTCGAAATAAATCTTAGGCGATATTAATTACACTAGTACAATCGACGTAATGACAATACAACTCCTATTAGACCGAAATAATTGGTATTCAGATCGGTACTTCGTCGTCACCTACGTTCGCTCGTCACAGAACCCAATTACACCGTCCTTTGACTGTATTATTACAGAACTTAGCGATTATAACTTGTGTTCAGATTATCGGTGCCATTGCGTACACTGAAATTTGGCGCGAACTTCGATAAGTTGTCTGTCAATGTGTGCGTGTACGTTTAAACGTGTCTTTGTGTGCGTGTAGACTATTCAGAGCTTAAAGTTTTAGACGTAGCTTTCGCGACGGGAAGGATTAGTGGGATGCAGACGCTGTTTGATGATTACGAAGGATATTTTGTCGAATATACACATATAACATTTTATTAATTGGATTTAGATTGTTTCAATCGAATAATTTTGGGTCTATAACATAGAGAACTAATGTTACAATTATATAGTATTGATAATATTATTCGATTTGAAGTCTTAGCCTTAAAACGGTTGCAAATTGCAATTTATCTGTAAAGTTAAGCAATTCTGAACGTGGTCAGTAATTCAATGGGTGACCGCTTTTGGAAATTTTCCTCATGGACTTTCGTGTTTCAGGGGTCACATAAAGGTATCGATCCTAGTTATTATAATTAGCTAAGAATCGTTAAACCTGACCGGATATTCAAATATGTCTTAAAAGCTACGATAGACTCCGACAATTTGAACTACAGCCACGTGTTGTAGCATGCTCCAGGTACCCAAGCTTCATATTAATACTGAAATTATTATTGCTTATAAAATGTACGGTTACTTTACTACAAGTTTTATAAAAGAATTTTATTCAGAAATTTGGAGCGTCATTAAAAAAATGTTATTTTAGTAAAACCTTATGACACTCAACCATCGAAACGTACTTTCTGAATAAAACAACGTAACTTCACGCCTGTACGTTACGTTTTTTTATTCAGAAAGTAGGTACGTTTCGATGGTTGGGGGGCATAAGGATTTACTAAAATAACATTTTTTTACTGACGCTCCAAATTTTTTAAAATGTTCTTCATAAATGGTTACATATCATCATCAGCCCATCTTAGTCCACTGCTGGACATAGGCCTCCCCCAAAAGGGGGTTTATGCCCATAATCTCCATGCTGGGCAAGCGGGTTGGAGATCGCAGAGCACGGCTTTTCGCATCGCCGACGCTGCTGCCCGTCGGCGACCAGGGCATTTGGCAGGGCAAATGGTTACATAAAATGATAGAAATTTTGAAAGCAAATTTTGCGCAAGAGCACTCAGTATTTTAATACACTGTTGATTCGTTTCATATTTCATAGCTAGATTTGCTTTAACATTCCCTGTAGGCTGAATATCTCTGATTTGCATAATTGATGTCATTTTAAGCCTAATCTCTATTACTATTATAAAGTGTATTACTTTATTTATAATAATTTGCGAATATTAAAGTATTTTGCGAATATTAAAGTATAGCAGAAAATAAACTTATATTCGAGTCAAATGGTGAATAACTAGGATAAATTAAGGAAAGTTAAAGCTAAACTAAAATAAAAAATATGAAGGTTCCTTTATATTAGGTGGTGCTCATACTGTGCAAGTGAAACGAAATTTGACTTTAAATTTGTCTAATGTTCACGTGCGCTCCATTTTTGTTCTGTTTCGACTGCAAACTGCATCTTAAACGTCTCTTATACCTTGGCTTTTTTTTTGCTAAGTAAACAGATTCTAATCTTAATTGTTTTACTGGTAAACCATTTTTATCCTGGATTGTTCATCGGTCAAAGCTTGATTTTACGTAAGTTATGTTACGTAAGGTAAGTTACGACGATTAAACATTAAGTATTCATTAAATCGTTAAATAATCATTAAATCAATCAATAATTATTAAATCAATAATAGACAATTAACACATTAAGTAATTAAATAAATAGCCATTAAATATATAAAGCTTTGCCAACTAAATTTACTGCTCTAATAAATTATAAAATCAAATATATATATTATAACCCAGTTTTCTAATTTGTCAATATCTATTTCCAACTTCAACCCTTAGCTAATTTAATTGATTTATTCGGTTTAACGCACTAACGGTCTGAAGGCGGGGCGTAAATAAATAACAGAGTGGAATTATAACATTTCGACCCATTGAGAGTCTCGCCTTATATTTGTTTAGAAAACAACATTTTTTGTCGAATCGTAAATTCCACAGACTTTAGTTTATTATTTTTTGTCTTGTACTTGAAAATTTATAGATAGCTAAAATATTGTCAATCCATTTCGGGGTTGTAAAACAATACTTCTCCTTATCTCATGCCAGAATACCAGGATGTCGTAAGAGGCGACTAAACCTGGCGACACAGCCGAATGTTCTGGTGCGAGAAGCCTTGCTTTGCGATTCCCAACTCACATGCCCAGCGCGGAAATTGTGTAAAACTTCTTTGCGGAGGCCTATGTCCAGCGATAGATTTAGACTGGCCGACGATGATAACGAAGGAAATAGTGCACCGCTGTTTTTTTAAAAATGTATCATATACACTTAGTTAAATTAAAGTTAAGCAGTTTATTTTTAACGAAGCCAGTATATAAATATAACGATATGAAATTTTAATTGGTTTAAAATTACATTATTGAATTCAATTATAATTAAATTCTCCAGCGTAATTACTTATTGGTTGAAATAATTTAATTGTTTGGTGTAACGCTACTGAGCGAGAATGGTTCCGTACGAGTGCCATTAATAAATTATAGTAACGTGTTCACTTGGGGTTTATCCATGGCAAAGTATGGTATAATTTTGAGTTTTAAATCTAGACCACCCGGTACGATAATTGCTGCCAATACTAATATTACTTGAATATTATTTACGGTGTTTTGAGATGAGATGATATTGGGTTGTAAAATTTGTGAGCTTTAAAAACATATTGTAACAGTCGTTTAGGTTTCCAAGATTTCAAACCTAATGTAGGTAATTAGATTGTAGAAACTGGCACCGTTTTCGACCAGTTTCTAAAATTATTATTCGCAATGACACGAAACTCAAAGCGGGAACGAAATGATTCATGACATCGCTGACGCGCCGTTAATAAATAACTAAGCAATAAGCGCGAGTAATGTCCTCTGTGCAATGAATCGGGAGCGAAATTGATTACCTGCAATGATTATTACGATCGGATCCGAGCCCTAATCGAATATCGATTCAATAAACTTCAGCTCGTTTCAACTACACTAACGGGTGTATAAACTAGGTTCAAATTTGTATTATCTCTGTTTATCTATTTTTTTGGTGTAAAATGAAGAATAACTGTACTGTAGACTACACAACATAATATCACGACTATATTTACAGATACGCAAAGGCGTGTAGTACTCCTACGTTTTATCTGTTATGCTATATATCCCGAATAGTGGACGAACCTATTGTCTTATACAGGGGTATCAAGATAATGATTATCAATTCCATAAACTTCGATTTGTTTCAACAAATCTAATACGTACATATGTATTGTAATCGAATATCGATTCCATAACCACCATATCGTTTCAATAATACTAAGAGGTACTTAATTACGTATTATTATCTATTACCGATTCTATAAACTTCAGTTCGATTTATCAACACTGCACCTATATGACTTCGTTTCGTTTCGATAACACTGTAACATACGAGTAGGTACATATTAAAGTGATGTGGAATGACTAACCAAATCGAATAACGAGCGTGAACGGTCCGAAAAGAATACAACCCAACACGATTTCCATACTTAATTGGACAAATTCACGCAATTGCCAGGAGCGTTCGTCTGTAAACATTTCGCTTGTTTTATTCTGTTTTCTCCGATCGCATCTATTCGTACTATGTATCTGCTATAGATTATGTCACAGAGTGCTTTCGCAAAAACAACTAAAACGAACCCGTGGTATTATATGTATCTCTTGATACATCGCTGACGAACCCATTAAACGGATTACATTCTTGGCTCGCCTCAGCTATACGACATCGGACGAAAACAACGTAACTATGTAAAATAACGACCGCCGTGACGACCGTGTACGCCGCTGCCAAAAGCTACTTAGTTGTTATCATTCACATGTTATTATTATTATTATTTTTGTGCTACGATTCTTACGGGATGGGCAGACAGTAACATCCGTTAAATATGTTTACCGTTACAGTGCTGACGGGCTTCTTCTATTTTGTATGTGTAATCATTATTGTCGTCGTACGCGCACGACAGTTTCGGAAACGCCGTGACTGTCCCATCATCCAATATCGGACTTATTTGGTCAAGATAAGTAAGTTTCTTTATCAGCGCCTGCTGGTCGCTCAGTAAATATTTATACCCATGTTTATGTATCTATATCTATCTGTCTATATAAAATTTTAAGCCTTGGACTATGCCGTATAGAACATTATTAGAGCTACGGCTATAAATTAAAAATACTATATTTCTTAGTTCGTGCTTTAAAAACGTCAAATATTAGCAATACATCTTTGAGCTGCTGCGAATAGTCTACTTCGGTTCGAACGTGCGGGCTCGGAAATGACTTTACTTGTAACCGAGTGTAGACATTTATACATATCTCTACATTTTATATAGAGGCGTTTCAGCAGTAATAATTATTTTGTGCTCATAGTTCACGTATGACGAAGCGAGCTTAAAATAAACCGCGGTTTTTTTATTTAAATACGTAGGTCGAAACGTTGCTAGGGAACGAAAAATAGATATGGAATGTACGTATGTACATATCTACATATATACGTCAACTGTACGGACGAGTTTTCGTATTATTTATCTTATATAATATTGGATGGACATATTATATGATTTGTAGTAACAATGGATCAATTCAAATAATAATCTGAAACGCTCATGTTCTTACAGTAGCGGAAAAAATATGTTAAGAAATTCCAATTTTTTTCTGGTTTTTCGAATCTTAGTAACTTCGTTGAAAAGTTGACAAATAAATAAATATGACTTGTAAGAATACTGAATCATCTGATTTGGAAGATTATGTTGTTGTCTTTTACAATGTCTCATCTGAAACACTCATTTTATACACTAGCGGAAAAATTAAAGGATCAAAACATTTGGCGATTTTTCGAATTCATGTATCTTCTGTAAAAATGGTCACATCGAATCCTTAAAATCAGCTATTTAAAACTTGAGATGTCTAATATTGAAATCTGAAGATAAAAAAAATCGAATGCGAATTGATGCGAAAACTATATCCAACAATGTAATAATAAAATGTTTACCGGCGATATAGCGCCAAAAAATACCTATACTGCATATTGTAACTCCCAAACTTTAGATGAGAAACTCTAACATTACCACAAACATTTCAAACGTACGAAGCAGAACGGTTAAATCAAAGTAGGTCATATAGAAAAATGAGACTAATAACGAGGCGCAGAAAATTCGACGGAATCAACGCAACAGCGAACGCTGAGTTTACGTAAGCTGGGTAACGATGTTAGGGAATCTTGCCCTCGCGGTGCCACCCCTTCACCTGGCGCCTGTCACACTTGCGGCGAGGACCGAGTAGGATTTTAAATAAGGTAATGGTTAAACTGCTAGATATCAATAAGGTAATGAATGTGGAAGGGCACATATGCAAGCATAGATATGTTTAATAATCCGGGCTTTTTGTGAAGGTATATACTCGTATGTACTGTGGGCGATAAAAAAGTATTTATTTTTAAGGACGATATGTAACAGAATACACAGACAAGTACAGAATACAGAACACAAGACAACTTTTTGTCTTTTTTGCTGAAGAATAAATCTAAAATATAACAATTAAAAATATGAGAAACGAGAAGAAAGAAATCATTGTAGGTATATAACTTACAATCGTTAATAGTTTCTATTTTGTGTGCATGTGTGCACTTACGAATGTGCATGTGTCTTTGTAGGTACATGTGTGTATGAGTAATTACAGACCATACTATGGTATAATAAGTATTTTAAAAAGTTCAAGAAATACAAATTCTGCACGCTCTAAATACGGGCTAACCGGAATTGTATACCGGACAGAACAGACGTATAAATCACAATATTAAAACGAAATTACCAGATACATTCCTTGGTATAAATGGGTTTCACGTCATTGTTTTTGTGTGTGTGCTCATTATATTCTTCAAATCCGTTGCTAAGCAACGAAAATCGTTGTGTTTTTACTATTAATTGCAATCAAAATCTCCAATAGATTCTTCTACCGTTTTCAACTGACACATGCGACCAACGTGTCGTATTTTCTCACTCCTGTGCCAAAGTAGCGCCAGTAAAGAAATACTTATTGTATCGCTTAACATTTTATTAAAAAGAGTGCCAAGAATATTTTTGTCAGGTTTTTTCTCTGATTTTCAGCCGGTGGTAAGAATAGTTTGAATGTTTGAGTTTGTTATTTATTAAGTCAATTGTTATTATGTCATCATCATTGTTAACCCTTTCCTTGTTTCATCGTTGCATACGGGTGTCTTCTCAGAATGAGAAGTGTTCAGGGCATAGTCAGTCTCTATTTTTTTTGTAAATTATTGGATCATTGATCGTTATTGCTGAACTGCTTTTAAAACTATCATGATAAGTATCTAACTCACAATAGGATCTAAATATGTTAAACTAGGAGCTTTTCCCATCATTTTCGTCAATCCCTTCTCTGCCCACCCTTTCGGGACTCACAAACGTGCTGTTACGATACGTCAACGAATTGTCACTGACAAAATCTTTATTGACCACATAATCTTTTTGTCGGATAAAAACGTTGGATAAATTTACTTTCTTTTGGTACAACGTAATGAATTACACTTTTTACTTGTACCACTATTAATCGCAGGCAGTGAAACTTGTGTCAAAATCACGTACAAGCAGAATCGAGCGGGAGGGGGCAGCCGCCCCCACTCCCATAAGAAAACCTTCAACATTGTTAATTATCCGAAGACACCTACTGAAATAAGACACCCAAGATTTGTTTTCCGACGTTCTAAGGATATTAATGTTTACCGGGTTCTCCCCGGTGACGATTATACGAGTTTCATCAACCGCTTTATGGGTATTTTTCAGGATTGTTTTAAGTCAAAATAGTAGCATGCGAACAGACAACTCTTACAGTTGCTTCTTACTGCCCGTAGACGCGTTAACTGTACGACAATGTGGACGTGAAAGAGCCCTGCATCATGTGATGCTTGGTTTATATATCATTAATATACCCGCTCATGTTTTGTATTATGTGGGCAGTGGAACAGTGTTGTTGAATGCACCGTCGCGTAGTTGGCAACACTACCGCCTTTATTAGGACGTAGCTAAAAGACATAATATATGTATGTGAATACAACAAACTTCGAACAGGACTGTAGAAACATAGGATTATTTGAAATTGTGAAGTGTTTAACCTTGACCTAAAACGTAAGGACTCAATGTCAGCCTTCAGTGCCACATATTCAGATGAAAGTATACTGCGCTGTGACCTTGCATGTGGGTGCTAAAAAGTACTTTAAATAGACCTTAATTTAAATCTGGTCTGTGCGCTATTGATCTAGTTCCAGGCTTGATGATGATTATCTTCTAATCTATATTTCCTTGAAAACCTACTGAGGCAAAGTGATCTGATTCGCTTTTGCTTGAAGTAAGTATAATAAATATGTGCCAAAAGTGTGTACTAATGTTCAGAAGAACAAATATTAGTATAACAATTTTGTTTATCGTGGAAATTCAAATTGACTTAATATGTGTTATGTAACTTGGGACTTGTATCACGATTTAAAAGTTTCATAGATTTCATTTACAGTATTACACATACATTTATAATCCGTGTAAAATATATGTAGATCTTAGGTAGCTAGTTACTTAGGTCCTTCGTACTAATATTTCTGTAGTGATGTTTATCTACACAATATTCACCATCAGATTGGATACCATTATCATCGTCGTCGTCGTTATCATCATCAACATAAACAGCCCTTTTATTGTTTTACTATTACGGTGCTGGTCAAATGCTTGTTGGCAGACCTCACACGCCTTAGAGAAAATTATTCAAAATTCCATCAATGGCACGCCACTGAACTCGAACTTTAGCGCTTCGCATCCAATCACTGCCAGCCACTTTGCGTATATCGTCACTCTATCTAGCTGGAGGGCGTCCTACGCTACGTTTGCCAAGACGCAGTGACGTGGTATTTTGCAAGTTACATATTGATAAATAAATTGTTGAATTTAATGATCATCCATTTAGAGAGAAAATGACTATAAATATCTCTATTAAAGCCACCCATATACGTGTATAACCGCAGAATGTGTACCCGGAGTGGGGAATCATTATTGAGCCAAGATTTAATTACACCGGCCCAGGATCGTGTTCCTGCGAGGTAAATACCGCAGAACTGACAGAAATAACACATGTGAAACAACTTGCATTTAATAATATACATATTGTGTTCTATAGATCTGGGAAAACAGGTTTTATGAGGATAATTTTATCTCCATGTGTCTATATGTGTCATATTGTATTAATTTTAGTGTTAAATTAAAACGATCATAATATTAAAGTTAAAATGATCAGAGTGAGCTATTAAAAGATATTTTAAATGTAAAATTATAGTTGCTAGCTGTGTCCACGACTTCGTTCGCGTGGGAGCCAAAACTTTTTCTAAAATTAAAGTAACATAAGTTACTGCTTATTACATCAGCTATCTGTCAGTGAAAGTCCCGTTAAAATCGGTCCAGCCGTTTCAGAGATTAGCCGGAACAAACAGACAGACAAAAGTTGTAAGAAATGTTATTTTGGTATATGTACCGTGCTTACATATACATATATCATCATCATCAGCCTACTCCCGTCCACTGCTGGACTTAGGCCTCTCCAATGGCACGCCACTTCGATATTCAGCGTTTCGCATCCAACCGCTGCCAGCCACTTCGCGTGTTTACATATATATGTATTTAGTAAAAAACGGTTATTTTAATTTTAAAAACAGACCCTCCAATTTTATTTATTTGTATAGATATTAGTAAGTATGTTGGTATAAACGCATTGACGTCTGTACGTTCTATATTCGGATCGTAACGAAACTACATAATAATAGAGCAATTAACAAATTACGTGTCCTACTTTGGTGCTTTGTTAAAACAAAAAAAATAATATTGCCAACTTGCTTCAGTAAAATTGAAATTTACGCCTGGATTGAAGCCAGAAAAGTGTAAAGGAATTAAAGTTGTACAATTCTGCAGTAGTTGTAAAACATTTTAACAAAAAAACTATGACATAATTATTATAAATTGCCTAGCTGAAAAGATGGGACACTCGGAATAACAGCACCTTGGCTGGTCGCGGTCGAGAAATAATGCTAAACGAGTACCTATTCCTAAATACTGAGATATACAAGAATAATATATAAATTAACATTATATAAGGTAATTACTACATTACTTTTGTTCAATATTTTTTATGTTTAGATTGTTTCAAATGCAAAAAATGTTATTTGTTCTCTATATAATACGATATCGTATGTTTATTAGGTTAGGTTAGGTGGTAGTGTTTAAGAAAATAAAGGCTTACTATTTTCATACCCTGTCGGAATGTGCCAGGATACAGGGTGTTGTAAGAGGTGACAAAACCGCCAACAATAGTGACAGCGCTAGCAGATGGCACCATACTGTCATAGCACGTCCTGCCTAGGCTTAGTTAAAGAAACTTCAGCAATGGACTTGCTGGTGACGATGACAATGATGATGATGATGACTCTCTATCAGTATTATTATTAGTGATACAATATAAAGATAATTTCTTGGGTGATGTGTTTCGACGTGGTATGTTCCGCAATGTGTAGGTACATTAGCGAATGCAAAGCACCGCCGACCGCCACAAATCTCCGCTCCAGGCCACAGTAGCGTAGCGCGTCAATGAATAACGTACGATCTGCGCGCGCGGACAATTCCACTGACGACGCTGCCACGTCCCATAAACACGATGCTATTCACTATTTACCGATACTATTATATACCCACTGGTTTAAGAATACAGACGTACTCGTATTTTTCAATTGCCTTAATAATTGTTTTTTTTTGTTTCATATGTCTTAAATTGACTGCCTCGTTGGTCGAGTGGTTGCAAGCGCGACTGCCGATCGGGAGGTCCTGGGTTCAAATCCCGGGTCGGGTA
>DWFT01000902.1:0-10419 GCA_018246795.1 Microceris patrobas patrobas
GGGACCTTCGACGGGAACAGGCTTCCGATAATATGATTGTAATTGCCTACACAAGCAGCGGCTCGGCCGGCGAGAGACATTGAGATGCAAGACGCGACTCGAGGACTCGCACAGATTCAGAATGAAGACGCTACTTGCACGTACGCCACGGTTCACTTGTTAAGAAGACCGCAGCGAGAAAACCAAATATTTACTATTGCATCCGAAATACAAAAACTTCGCACACGAAAAAGAGCCATCTTGGAGTTGGGAGGACAGTATTTTGAGCTGTCCTAGGTGGAGTTCTCGAGTGACCGGGCGTTCCAGGAGTCAGTTTATTGTGCGACCAAGCTTGTTTGCCGAACACTACACTACTGTTTTCGTACTAACTCCAGCAATATAGTTGTGCCACGGCGATACAAATCAATATAAAAAACTCAAGCGGGTATCTCGAAATGTAAAACAAAAAAGCAATGATATATAAATAATAATATTTTCCATTACAGTAATAAACAACAGAGTGAAACATTTATGAAATCTTTTCATACAATAACACTTCGTTGTTATTCGTTGAACTTAGTGAAAAGATTTTTCTTGAATATAATTGAACATTTGAAATTTTCAATTTGCTCGCTTTATACAAACAGAAGACGGGAGAGAAGTAACAAAGCTTCGCACGCCTTATTCTGATCATATAATTTTTCATTTCTTTTATCTCCCTCTTTCACACGTAACTCTGCAAGTATCTTTTATGTTAGCGTAGAATTACATTGTAGAAAATTAGCGCTATTTTTTAAAGTATTTTCATTAGCGGATTGTTAAAGCTTTGGCTATTGTCTTGTTCGCTTATTACATATCTAAATTACTTGTTGTTGGTCCGAAATTGTTTCGGTCTGAAGATTTAATTGTCGTATTAATGATAAACACTATATACATAAATTGGTTGTCCGCCTTTTAATAATTGTACTTGAAAAGGTTATATTCGAAATTCTACGTATGTTACAAACATATAAATATATAATTATTTCCCATTATTTCAAAGTGGTTGTAGTTATAAGTTGGATTGAGTACGGCACAGCGGAAACGATTTGATTACTTTAATTGTGTGAAAATGCCTTATTGCAGTTGTTTTGTCGTGTTGTTAATTACTGTGTCTCTATGAATTTTAAATCAAAGGTATTATACGGTATGAATATATCAAAATCAGAGTTATTTTATTGAAATTAAATAGTTTGTACAATATTACCAAAAATAAAAAATTATAGATATTTATGTAACGTTGACGTTGTATTAATTATGGTATCTAGTTTTATTATTATTGAGCACTGGTATGGCAGTATTCATAAAATCATCTATTTATACAAGTATACATCTGTTTATAGATAATACGTAACGATGCTCATTAATGGAGGGTAAAAACAATAAAATTATGAACATAAAATAATTTCGGTTCAAAGTAATGCACTATACAAGAAACTATGATTCATTGAGCGTTTTATGAAAGTAATCCTCTATGTTTGTTGTAAGCAAAGCTGTGAATCGATTGTGGATCTCGTAGCGGCGAACGTAATCGCGCCGCGCAAATACATTCTGCACTCGTTGCGCGCTCTCCGACAGGTGGCGTTGTGTGCACAAGCCCTTATGAGTGCGAGAACAATGGCCTGATAGAGCTTGCAAGGGCCCCCGACTTTGCATGGTGGATGAGTACGTTTCACTGATAGATCTGTATCTAAAAAAGATTCCGCTAAAAATTCTAGTAACTTGTGTGAATATATATGACCGAAGTTGCTGACTTATGTAAGCACTTTTCTTTTAGTGTTTTCGCTTGGTTTATACATTCAGTTTAAGAATTGTTAATTGAATTGACGGTGACATGAATATTACACAATTTATCAACGGTTACGTTTAACCCTTCAACGTAAGCTTAAATCCAGTCACGTTAACGACCCGTGCTGTCTGTTATTATTTTTTCTCTAAGTCCATTAAATAATTATTTCCAATAGAAAGACAAAACCCTACTTCACGATAACTGACAGTAATTTTCCACGAAACGAACGGTAAACTGAATTTTAAAATAGACTCTAACACTCGTTAACTACAATTGACTGAAATCACACCATGTGAAGCGGCAGGTGTTCGATAGCTCGTTGGATATCCAGGACATCGGAGTAAGCTATCGATTTCACTTTGATTACAGTGTGCGCTCATGGCACTGTGGTGCCGGTGTGTTCCAAACGACGCTTATGTTTTATGTGCTTACTGACTTTTTTTTAATTTGTCGACCCTTTTATCGTTTCACTGTTAGGATATACATTGGTCTTCTCTCATAATGAGAGGGTTAAGGCCTTAGTCTGCCATGCTGGCCAATTGCGTGGGTGGTTGACTTACTGACTTTATGTAAAAATACCGATAATATTCAAATATATTTTGGCGATCTTAACGATGTAGATAAGTAAGAAAATGTGTCAAAGCACCACATAGCAAATCATCAGATGTTGGCTGATAATATCTTAATTCGAGGCCGCATTGCTGACATGGTTAAATGATCCCTTGAAAATGTTTAATTTATTGTGAAAAATACTTATTTATAACGTAAATCATCATTATCATGTAGATACAGGTACTAGGTCACCCCTGGACAGGGACATAGGTCTCCTTAGAGAGCTTTTTGCCCATAATCTATAAGTATACACCGAACTTGCGGGTTCGGGATCGTAATGTAAATACCTATTACATTACTTGTACTTTTAATACCGGTTATAAAGAACCATAAATAAAGTAGTTATTATTTGTAAATATAAATTATTATTAGAAAAAAAAATACTAAAACTAAAATATTTCTGGTGTCATTAAAATATCATGCTGTGTATACTAGTACTATACATGCTATATATCGTTAACGTGATCGCTTGATTAGCTAAATAATAAAGTAATATAAAGACCGAGCCGCCAAGACCTACACAAAATCCGGCCGTTATTTCTACAAACAAAAAGATTATCAAGATGTGGCCAAAACTAACAACTACTTCAAGTCGAATAAAGCTCTCAAAAACGCTATAAATAAAACGAAACAGCTCTTAATTCTTAGACATAAAAAACAATTGAATGAATAAAATAGTACGATTTATATAGTGAAAATTTTGCTAATAGGTATATGCGCGATTCAGACATGTGACGCTTTAAAAATGCACTACCTCCTTCTAAATTTAATTTGGAAATTTGCACGGTCCATTCGAGCTGGTACCGTTAAAAGGGTATTACTTATGAATCAATAGTTAATGAGTATCAATGGGAGGCTTTTGAAAGTCGCAAGTCGCTGTGTGCATTCTAGGCGCATCATTAATATTGAAAGTTACTCCGAGTCCATTGTCTTTCGAGTGGCCGCCTCTTTGTATATTATACGTCGACTCCAACTCAAACGAACTACTCATTTCCTTTAGTCAAAAGTTTCCCTCAATATTATATCGACTTGAGTCTCAGTAATAATATTTCTTTTCATGTTGCCATTAGTCTTGGACTCTGCGGAGTTTTTTGTTGGGACTTTTAATACAGATTGTTTCAAATTTTAAATGTGTATTATTTAGCGTTGGCCGCCGTCACTTAGTGTTCGCAAGTGTAGTGTAAAAAGACGATTGTAATAAAGTTGGAGCGTGTATTGTGCGGAAGGATTAAGGGTACGGGACAAAAAGTGCGTTTTAAATTTAAATATAACTTGCTACCGTTGAAGGAAAACATCGTTAGGAAACCTGCACACCTTGGAATTTATACAAACCAAAAATACTATGACGTGTGAAGACTGCCAACTCACACTTGGCCAGCGTGGCAGACTATGGGCTTACCCCTGTATGAATAATATCAAGATTTTACTGACTGCGTACTACTAACGAATTGTATACATTTGGATTATACCTGTACACGATCTATAAAATTTGAATAGAAACGCAAGGATTTCTTGAGCTTTTTTGTAGTTCATTTTGTATTAAGCATGGTTAGTCTATCTACATAGCTGCATTATCAAATGTTAAGTATGTATATGTTTTAATAGAAAATCAATCTACGTTAGAAAATAAAGTTCTGTATAACTAGAAATCTAAAGTATAAAAGCGAACATTAATTTCATAAAGTGAGCATTAAATCGAACGAAATGTTAACAACAGAAAAATATGAATATTCTATTTGTGAAATATCTATCTAGAATATGTTGCTAAGGAAGCAGTTAGGTCGCATATAAAGCCTAGTGTCATTAGAAATCATGATATATTTTCATGTGAAGATAGTTTCCACATAAGATTCACGCCAGTGGTGGTTAGAACTATAAGAATTGGACTATTACTCGTAGTCATAGATCGTTCTATTATTATATAATAAGTCAGTATTAATAGATAATAAGATTGTTATACATTTTCATGTAAACGATTATCATAGTTCATATATATTTGAGTATGATTTCTAACTTACCTGGTAATTTTAGTTCCCCTCTCTATTAAGCTATGACTAATTTCGAAAACTGTGAGGAACTCTAATATTTTTCAAATTTCAACCTTTTTTCTTTTACGTCATATGTTAAATAATGCCCAATATAGAAAATGAAACTTTTCTATATATTACTTATATTCTCGTGATGCGTGTGTCCAAATAAAATACGAAGTCAAACTTATACAAAGTACATATTTAGTGGAAAAGATCGATGGCGTCATTGGTCGTGAGGCAAAACTTACGATTCCTTTCACTCGGGTTACAGTTCCCTCGTGCAACATAAACACAAAGAAGACCTGGACCGAAGCTCGGACCGAACTTAATACGGCGAAACTAACCGAGCAGAAATGATTTCGGTCATTTGGGTTAGCCATAGGCAATGTAATCGATAGAGAATCTGTCCAAAAAATTCATATAGAAATTATTAATAACGGATCTTCCGATTAGCATAGTACTATTTAGTGTTGAATGATAGTAGTGTTGTTAAAATGCCAATCTAGTTTATTCAAGTTAGTATGATTCCAATCCGTCGATGTTGGTATAATCTAGTATCTCTCCTATTTCGAGTTTCCGTTAATTTCGTATGATGTGACAATATTCTGTAATGTCTTTTAAAATTCGAACGTTCGTTTCTTTCCAGTTACTTGTTTTACATAATGTACAAAATATAAATGAATCCATTTAGCCTTAAAATAATTTTAATCTATAAGTGTATACCAAGGGTTGTAAACAATAAAACGATTAGAGTATAAAATTATAATATATGGTCGTGTATTCATTTGTAAATTTATTATTATCATGTTTTATGACGGAGGAGAACATCGAATACGTTCGCATCGAGTTGGCTATTACGAAACTACCTATCTACTTAATAAGTTAAGTAGTTTTTCTTTAATGGATTTAGTTTCCTAATTTATCAATATTATTATATTTAAATTACAAAATCGAGTAAAGTCGTATTAATATTGTTTCTTGATATCTCGTTTGGATATTTGGACTATGCTATTTATTGGATACATTTTTTAATTTATTCAAACCGGTTTTAGCGATAAAGTTAACGTTGTAAGGAACACGATTGTCTTCGCTTTGAATTAATGCTCACTGTCAAAATTTAAAAAAAAATCGCGAATCTTTCTGGATGGTTTTGATGTATGTACATATGCATGTAAATATATCACTGTCTCACCGCTTTTAATGCGAAATTATTACATGACATTGCTGTGTTCAAAATTCATGAAAGTATGTGTGTGTTATTAAATAAAAATATTTAATAAGTAAAGTGGCTGGCAGGGGTGGGATTCGACAAACTCAGTGGCGTGCTATTGGAGAGGCCTATGTCCAGCAGTGGACGGGAGTAGGCTGATGATGATGACGATGAAAAGGTATGTGCAAAGAGCACCGAATGCTAAATATCTTTATCCTTCCAAATATTGTGTTTGTAATGTAACAATGCTAATAATGTTATAATAAATAAATATACAAATACTTTACTTTGATATTTTATACAGCAATATTTTATGTTAATTAGGCGATTCAGTACATTATTTAAGTTATATTATACGACCTAATTTTTACACTTGCGTTCTAATGATCCGTAGGAGAGGTAGACGATTTATGACATCAATACTGTGAGTTTTTACAGTAGGTACTAGTGCACAATATTTGATTTTAAAGAAGATATCCACATGCTGCAGTGTTTATTAAACATTAGGTGATCCACTTATCCATGGTATAATTTTAAAATAAAAAAAAATTGTGACGAAAACATGTTATCGCCGTATATGCCGAAAAAATGTTACTCGTTCGCGATCAGACATGTGAATAAACAAGAAATAGTGTTTATTTTACTACTGTAAATGACTTTTCTTCTTAATGAAATCCTCGTAATGTAACTCTAGAGGTAGGTTATTGCAGGTTTTTTACTTTTTCATTTTAATCCAGTACTCAACGTCACTGACAGCGCGCCGTAGTTATAGAGCGTTTAGAAAATGCAACAGCGATTTAATATTACATAAGACTCACTTTAAACGTCGTGCCCTCGTTAAAATTATTACTTAGTATTTTTTGTAATAACAAAATAAAGATAAATATAATCCAATTGTATAAGAATGAACGGTATTTCTAATCATACTTAAACCTATTTGACATTTCAGCTAACTGATTTCTTGGCAACGTTTACACGAAAAAAAAACCTTAAGAACCAATTTTCTCCCTTTCAAATAAAATTGAAAAAAGGCGGATAAAACACTGTATAAAAAAAGAAGTCGGGTCGGAAGAAGAACTCAAATAATATACTTGCTATTAAGCCGTGATTGGTCTGGGTCTTATTTTTCTAAAGTTCCAAAAAAAATTTTGAAGATCACGACTCACGAACAAATGCGGTTACTCCCTTATACCATTTTTCCCGTGAAACTATTTTAATTAAAGCCGACCGATCGGAAGGAGTTTATAGAGGGACAAATCGTTTGGGAGACTATAGATTTGGAATGTTCAATTTCGGAGGCTGGCTTTCGATGAAGCTTCGATACGTCCAGTAATTGTCGTCGACATTAACATTTACGATAATGACTTAGCCTGGATTGATACGCTATCACGTCTCCTGCAACAAGCCCGACGTGTCGCTCTAATCCGTGTCATGAGAGATGTTAGATATGGCACTATCGATGAACACCGATTTAGTAACAATTTATTTGATTTAGAATTTACCGCTATTACGCAATTAACAAGCAAAGAAGTAATAAAAAGTTATATAATGTCCGTGAAGAAAAATACTTAATACTGAGTTATGGTGGTGACACTCTGTATATTTTTGCTGTGTATTAAATCATTAATCTACTATAACCTAAAAATATTGTATTTTTGATTTAGAATACATTCATTAAAATGTTATTACTGTTCAATATATACATATATTTACAAACAGAAGAAAGTAAGCAATGATATGTCCATTGTGACATATCTCGCGTTCCTCGGTTTAATTTTGATAAACGCGTGTATGCCATAAAACGTAAAATAATTCGTTCGTAAATAGCTCAGAAATAGAAATGAAACAGTTTAAAACCTGTATAGTACTAACTATTCGTACATTATTTTAATGTAATTGTAGTTACACAAGCCTATTATTAAAAAGTGTTCCATTAAACATTACATAGTTACGAATGACACTGTTGAGGGGGACGGGGGAGGTCTCTCCAGTAATCTGAAGCACTTCTACCTGGAAACTTCTAGCACATTCTGCAGCGTGATAAAATAATTAACAGGCAATTTTGTTATATGAAATAGTTAAAAGCATTTCAAAATTAAAAAAAAAGCTTAGTATTCAAGATTGGACCACGAAAATTATAAGAACCCTTATTTAATCCTACTTAACCTGAAAGGTTACATTACACAATAGAAAAAAACCCGGAGAGATCTGAAGAAACCGAGTTGACGGATATCTATACAGTTAATCTTTGTCTTAATTTCTTTTTCCATTAAAATAATAGCAAGACGGGTCAAAAAGCGCAAAGTGAGGGATTTTTGTGCCTTTTTACTTTGTACTTGACATTGTCAAGATGTAACTTTTGTATATATAAAAAAAATATCACCGGCAACTTAATATAAAGATCGCGTTTATTGGCACAAAATATGATAGTTTTAATTGTTTTTAAAACTACCACAATGTTTCAATTTTGAATATGATATAGCGATAACAATGTAAAACGCCATAAATATATTCTTGAATCCTGAGAACACGAAATTCCTTTTGTATTTTCCTGTATTGTCTTGTTCTTATACTGTGTGTTGTTGATTATATCTCCTCCTCTATATTGTGTGTATATTAGTGAAATAAGAATACTATAGGAAAAATGTGCCAAGAGGTTTTCTTTGCAATAAATCCATGTAATGCATATGAATTGACAACTTTTATTTTAATATTTGGGCGGCTGTTTACTTAAAACTCATTATTGTTCCTATCTTGAATTATTCCTGGTTACACATAGGCCATGTTACGTTTTACTATTGTACAGATAAATGCCAAGATTGATAATTTAAATGTACTTGAATTTGAATTAATATAGGTGGCATTTTCCACTTACAAACAATCATCCACAGAGACCGGCGCCCAGCGTACCTTTACTGAATTTATTTAACAAACCAAATGCGATATATCAAAGCATTGAAGTTACGAACATTTAATATTAGTTACATAATTATTATGATATTGCAGCGTCAGGTCTTACGGAAAAGGTGGAGCGTACTGAATAAAAAAATATTACAATTTTTACAAACTTAAACTACTTCTACGGATATTGTTTTCCAACCCGTTTATAGTATTTGTTGTACGCCTATATTTCGTATTTCGCTTGTGTACGTTGACCAGAAAATAATGTCAACTGAAGTAATATCAAAGGAAGAAAAACAAAAGATATTCCATCAGTCACGTGTGAACAATGTATCTTATATTATTGAAGAGTACAACTGTTGCGTCTACAGGCGCATGCAACATACATAAAACACGTTGACAAATCTATGGACGTATTATAAATCGGTTTGAACACTTTCATGAAACAAGCCTTTTGAACGATGTGGAATAATAAATAAGTGAATGGGGTGTACGTGCCTCGTATCTGTTGTGCTCATCCCCGGTACAAAAAATACTTTTTTGCGGTACGTACGAGACGAGTCGAGTTATGAATGTACCCTTATCTCACCCCTCGAGCTCTCACCGGGGAGTCTAGCCTCCATAATGACGCGTCTCGAAAGATGCAAGCCTAAAAACCTGTAAGCAGCCTTGCAATTTTACGGTCCGTTGTTAGCTGGCTGCCGTGCGTGGACACGCACACATATGTATGAAGTGTAATAAGTCGTATGAAACGTCACACCACGTAATAGCCGTGGAAACGGTGCTTTATTTACATAAGAAATTTCTATGTGAAATGGAGGAAATTTCCCCCTGTCACATGTCATATATTACAGCTGGTAATATTAAATGCACCGCCCACGTTTAAAATTCTGTTTGATTGCTAGCTTGGCTCTTTTATTGACCGTGTAAAACGATATTTTCCTGGCATTTATCATTATGAATTCTTAATATTGTGCTGTTAGGGAGGAACCTCGCGGGCAGTTTAGTAAATTATAATAATAGTAGAACATTCGGATAAAATATAATAGATTATTGCATTGGCGATGAACAATCAATACTGAAACGAAATGAAGTCGTAAGCGATATTTAGGCTCCTAAATGAGAACTTGTCTACAGTTTACCGACGAAAATACGACTTTAACTATATTTCTATCACTTGGACCTTCAGGTTTCAAAATTGTTGTACAAAACTAAATATTGTAAATACTTTAATTACGGAGTTTCCATTTGTGAAGCGAGTTAATTGACTTCACGTAAAAGTTCAGTTACGGCGAAGATTACATGAATATGTCTGCGACTTCCGGTCTTTAATAAATGTCAGCTGACAGGTAACGTACGTTCATTTAGAAAACATCTGAAGCGTAAAAGAAATAGCAAAGATATGGCGGCTCGCTATATTTTTCGGCTTATTACTTGTCAACAGCTATAACGTGGAAAAAAGCATATATATTACAGCAGTAAAAGAAACTTTGTCCTGAAAAATACTTGGAAACATTACCGAACCCTCAGTTTTAATACGGAATAAAAGTTCAAAGTTTATAACACAACTTTAAGCTCTCATTATGCACAGGACTTGGCACTCATTAGTAGCAAAGTATTTACAATAAAAGTCGGGAGGTTTAAGTAGTTTAATTTAAAGTAAAAAAGATTATCTAAATATTAAAAGTTAACTGTATGCAACATCGTACATTTTGATCCTTTGTTTAGTTTGTATTAGAATAATGTTATGTTTACGTCTAAGTTTCATTGTCGTTCTATATTCTAACGAATTGATTTTGCCTGAAAACACAATAGTTTCTAGTTATATATTAGTTCGTTAAACAGCACTAGGGACTTGA
>DWFT01000903.1:0-10418 GCA_018246795.1 Microceris patrobas patrobas
TTCTTCTTTGTGCAGCACCAACGTTTATTTGCCAATCAACTGTCTGTTTTCGTACTACCGACCGCTGTTATTCTTGCCGTTGATAGTACGAGTATGTTTAGCTTCGATTCAAAGGCACAATATTATTGGAGGGTTCATTACACGGTTTTGCAATTATTGGGGCTTAGTATATAAATACCTTTGTATAGTTCCATTGCTGTTTCTATTTAACGTGTCGGTATTAATTGCAAATAACCCGATGGAAAGTATTCTACGCGTCTATTCGTGACTTTATTATAATTTTATGTATGAATTACTTCAAAAACTCAGCATATTCTTTTTCATTATATAGATACATTTATTTTATTATTCGTTTAAAATTGAGTTTAAAATTTTAGTTATAATGTCACTTTGGAATAATTCTAGTGGAAACCTGAACACTAGGAAGGAAATGAGGTTAATGCGTGTTCCTCGCAAGGGAGCAATAAGCGAGGTAGAGCTGTGACGTAACATTACTAAAATCAGGATTATGGTTTTAGGGAAAATACCTAGAGGTAACATGTTAAATACTTAGAGTGTAATTATTTCAGAGCTATAATTAGGTCAAACGGCTTTGAAGTAAAACGGGGGAAAAGCCCGCGAGTAAAATAGAATGTTTAATAAAAATTTTAAAGCCTCAGATTGAAGTTTCTTTTTGATTTTCATTATCAAAAAATATTCCATAAGCCCATAACCTAGGAAACCTACGATTTTGTACTAAACCTTTAAGGGTGAAGTAAACGATACTAGAAAGTCAACAAGCTTAGATTTTTTTACACTAATACAAATATAGTTCATAAGGTATTTATTGGACTAATTCATAACCAATCATTTTCACCTTAATTCGTGTGACATAAAATTACATATGAAAATACTCACAAGACTGTGGCTAAAAGGTTATTGTCTGTAATAAGCCTTAGCAAGAGGAAGACCGCTTAAGCCGAACAACGAACGCCAAGTGCCAAGTTTCGGGCAACTCCGTAAGCTCATCAAACTATCTGGGAGCACGTCAGGAATGTTTGCATGACGCCTAATATCCACGAAATTAATATCTGCCGAGAACAGGTACATACAACCGTGCGCCTCAACTAAGGTAAACAAATTTACATGTATGGAAATACCCAAAATTTCGTCTTAATATAATACATTTTGATATATAACTGAATTCGCAATTCAACAATTCTGAATTCTAATAAATCGTCAGATCGTTTCGCAAAAAGAATTCATTTAACATTGAAATCATCCTTAACGTATTGAAATGACCGAGCAAAGACAATATGGAATATTTGACCTAAATCTCTCGCCCCTACATTTTCTGTATCCTCTTTGAAATTTACGCTTCAACATTTTCTAAATTGTCGTCAACAGAGACTTTCCATTGAACATGAATGTTTATTGTGACGAATTCTATCAGGTCTCGATTCCTAACCGGTGCCTTTGTTGAATTGTTGCTTTTCAATAGAGTCTTATGTCTCCTTTTATGACGATTTGACAAACAGTTCTATGGGTATGCACGTGGGATTTACGATTGTAAAGTTTTTCGATTTTATGATACATCTTTCGAGTCATAATATCGAAATTCTAGTCAAGTACGAGTACACTTACTATGACAATTATTATTTATTACGTGTATATTACATATTGAGTATTCCTTATTTTGTAGGTGGCTATACAAAATGCACAATGATATTCAAATATTACAATTAACATTTTTTTACCTTAATGTAATCGAAATAATTGTCCTAATTTTGTCGTATATTAATATTGTTACTTTTGTCTTCAGCTTTCGATGGATAGAAGTATTTACCACTCGACCATCTCTGTCTTCACCAAGAAGAACCTGGGGTGACGATATAATAATGATCGAATATTCTTGAGGAGTTTTAATATTGAAATACACATAATCAAACCTTATATGTTATCAAACGAATCGGACGTGTAGGCTACTGATGATAATGAAATATCGATCAAATCCACAGTATAACAGGCTCCCTGATATAGAGAAAATTTTCTACTAGCCAAAGTGACTCCCGCCAACTTTGCTTCACTTTACATGTCGCTTACAATTGAAAACAGATTCAGAGGTATGAATGCTTCAAATATATCAGAGCATGTTTGCTCATGTGGACACAGACTTTTAGTGTCTCCGACTGATTCTTTACAAATAATGCCAATTCATCGCTAACTTCTATTGTGCAATCGAGTGCAAATAATTCCAGGCATCTCTGCCAAATTTTTGTCTGGATATTATCCACAATCACTGTCGATAACCTAACAACCTAGAGAATGCGATATCTCATTTTGAAATTCTGTTATGTTCCCTACAAATTGGTAACAAGAATATTTTATGAAATTTAAGCTTTAATTCATCTCTATATTGAAATTTTGAAACCAAAGGTATGTCAAAGTTGGTTTGGAAAGCCATTCTCTGTGATATTATACATTATATATTTAATTAAGTAATACCGGGGTTGTACAAGGGCAATATATAACGCATACGTATGTTATAAAGATGACACGAACAGAAATATGAAACGCCAAAATTATCAACATCAGAATTGTTTTAGATAATATAATTTACCTAAATATTTTATAGGTCAATAAAAAGATCTGAATATTGTTTTTCTGCCTAAAATATCGTTGTTTGACAAAGTTTCACTTTGTAAATTGTTATGACCTTTTTAATTGGTGGTTGAAAGTTCTTCCTAACAAATGCTCTCGGTATGGCGTTTGGAACTTTTTGATTACCGTGGTGTGTCGAGAATTCACTAAATTAAAATAAGTCTTTACAAATATGTTGTAACGAACGAAGGTTACTAAGTAAATACATAATATTAAGTTTCTTGAAATTAATATGAGACAACGAAAAGTCTAAATACATTTTTCCTATTTCTGTTATTTTATTTAAACTTAGAATAAGCAACAAAGATCTTCGCAAAAAGGGTTCTGCGCTAAAGTGGGCGTGGAAGGGACATATTTGTCGAATGTCTGGTGTATTGTGGACTAAAAGCACTACATATTGGATTGCATCGTAAAATTTAACGGAAAATCCTTAGAGGAGGATATGGAGGACGATTCAGATGTATTTGGATAAAAAGGTTACAATTGAGGCCAAGAAACCTATAACATATTCCGAAAAAAAGGAAAACTTAGAACATCTTTAACATGCAGTGAGCTGTAGGGAAAATTGAGAAAAAAACGAAAAAACTTTTTTGAGCTCAAGTTTAATGATTTACTTAAGCCCTATACGCATCACAGACTATTACTATTATAATTAAAATTAATAATCACTTCAAAACTATCTGTCTCAACGTTAACCCACTTAATTGAATACCTTTACATCTCACCGAATCGAGACAACAGCGCGTTCGAGCGAGCATCCGATGAAACAATTTGCCACGCGACGAATGATTAAACATCTATCGAATCTACTCGTCATTGGCCTAATCGATTTTACAACGCACTCGATTGCGATACGTCCGCTCGTAGATTTGCGATTTCCGGTCTCGGTTGAAAATGGAACGACAATTTCCTTGCTACGTCGGTGCTTAATGACTTATCCGATATTAATTTGTGGCACTCGTCGGTATCTAGATCTCAGATACAAAAACAGTTAATAAAGTTGGAAAAAGCTGCGTCAGAAGCTGAGTTCGGCCATCTGAGGACAGGTTGTGATGGACGCCGGTATTCAACAGTGGACTGAGACAGCTGATGATGATGGTGATGAAAGTTATAGGAATAATAATATCGATGTTTTCAAAATAAATGTAAGTTTACTTAAATTTAAATTATAAGACTATAGACTTAGAACTCATTGAGAGACTATCCGTGTCCAAGAGTGCGATGTTTAAAAAGGGCTTACAACGATGATGATGGTAAAATTAAAAATATTCAATTCTGTAACACGTACTCGTCCATACATGGACTTAACGAACTTCAAATATATGAAATCAAATTATCTCGTTTATTAGATTAACGCACCCCGGAGGAGTAGAAGGGAAACAAAAAGGGAAAGGGGAAAACACTCGGCGGGCTTTTCAGAAAGTATTAATATAATATGAATAGGTATTCGTTTAACATTATGATTTCAGTACGAAAATTAGCAAATATGAAACTGGATATTTGACACTCCGTGCTCTCTGCCTACCTCGTAGGGAACTTGGCGTGAAGATATATATGTACAAAACCAGACTTGTAAGTTAATGTAACCTTCAGTTGCTGACATTTGTCAACATTATTGCCACCCCATTTATCGTTTAATTTTTGTCTTCTCACAGAAGAAAAGCCAAGACCCCATCCTCTCACGCTAGCTGAGTGCGGGCTTGCAAACTTGACGCGTCTTCTAGAAACAAAGTGACAAACTCTCACTCGTGTTTCGATTATATTTTCATAGCTTTACCTGTATTTGATTTTGTAGTTGTTCCCTAACGTGTAGTAAACTATGACTAGTTATGCGAATTGCTACGAATGTAACGTGAAAATAATTAATGATGAATTACGGTTTTTTTGTACGTACTGTAAAAATAAATAAACTCTAATTTTTTGAACATTTATTGTGAACATTTTTCTCAACCCTTATTCGACTTTATTAGTGTTAAGTATTAATGTTCTTATTAGTGATTAAAATACTTAATATTAATATCCGCTTCCATTAAGATTAGTGAACATACATAAGTGGTTAACGGTTCGTACCGTAACATTTTGATGTAAAAATTCTGAAAGTATTTTCAATAATTTTTCGTTACATCAACAGGCTGACTCTATTATGATTTAGCAATACGATTGATACCCTTTTAACGAATATAACCTTTGTGTTTTTTTAACATATTCCATCTGAATTCGAAAAAATCCTGTCAATCATGTGACAGTCTCAAAAATATTTTTTTGTCGTAACGCAATGTGATACCTTTTTCCCATGGAAATCGCAGAAACACGGGTCATGTAATGTCAATATCTTATCTCACAGTTATCTTGCTAAGACTTACGTAACATCACGCCTGTAATCCCCGAAGGGGTAGGCAGAGGAGTGTAGTACACTCCCACGTTTCACCAGTGACTTTGAAAACTAAATTGTAACATTTTTAACCCTATACATTGAAACCACAAACCTCACATATAATGTATATAACTACCCATTTCTTTAAGAACTGAGATGAAGTCTATAAGACTTTTTTACACAGTCTTTATAACACAGTTTGTTAAATGCAAGAACTCATTATTAGTTTGGCAACAAGTGAGCAGTAAAACACAAACGAATAAATTGTATAAAATGCTTGCACTATTATCGCAGTTTTCAATCCGTAAACAAACACGTAAATAACCGAACTACAAAAATAAACATATAACCTAACTTCGTTTATTGACTCAATTTTAAAACTTACAGAAACTATGTAATCACAAAATCAAAATAATGCACGAATGCATTGCAAAGTCAGATCAGTTTATTTGAATATCTCTTTTGCATTTCTTGTTTGGACTAAATAGGTCAGATATCTGAAGGCGGAGTCAGAAGAATCCGGAACTGGCGTGTGCGTGGAGAGTGAGAAATGTAGAATATCAGTCCTTATGAATGAAGATTACTCTGTACTCTTGGTCTATTCTGAACGTGGCATGTCGATAAATTAAAAAAAATCTCATTTTGCTAACTTACAATAAATTCCCTTAATTATTATAAACATCGATGAAAAATTTAGTAACATACGTGTATTTCGTAGAAATAACCGACTAAATTAACATGACAAAGATCGTTACATCTTTTCGAGGCGCTGAAATGTGTTCGATTTTATATCCATTGCAGTCGTCACTGGTCTAAAATTGCCAGTATAACGCCTTGTCAAACTGAGAGTGTCCAAATAACCAGACTGTTTAGTTGTACGCCAAATGACTCTATACCGTCTAGCGTTGCCAGATTCGTGTATAACTGCATGACCAAACTGTTTAACATATATACGTATATGCATATAAGTATTGCGATTCTATATGTCTTCGAGGAAAACTGCAGTAGATAGTAGACATTCTATGACAAAGATCCTCAAATATCTCGAATTTTACGGCAAAGATTTAAAAGACTGGGCTGATTTCTTGCAATAAATCTTTTATGGATATCTTGTTATTTGATTATGAAAAGTACTTACACAGGTATTAAAAACTTTTGGAAACCTTTTAGTGACATTCACTGCATAGTAATACTGATAATGAAAATATACATAATATATGATTAAGTACAATGACATCTGTCTGCTCATCGACTGCTACTACGACCTCTATCGGTTTCAAGAGCAAACAACACGAGTGTTAAAGTTTTTATGCTGACTGAGCTGTTTAATTTACTAACAGAAGTCTAAAGGAAAGTATCAAACAGTCTGATTCGTAAATCCTTCAGCCGTGTCGAAAGGCTTAGCTGAAGTAGCCAGCTAAGTAAAGGAAAAAATATCTTGTCGCAAAGAGGGTAGGGTATTCCAGGCGTAGGGCGATCTAATAAATATTCAAATAGGGCAAGAGGTCCAATGGGCAAGAGGGATGGAAGCTTCACGAGCGACTTTAATGTATCTGTGGTAAATACATCCCAAGCTGAGTTTTCGTTTTATGAAAGTTCACTTTTAATACTGCCTCATTGATCGAGTGGTTGCACGCGACGCGACGCAACTGCCGATCGGGAGGTCCTGGGTTCAAATCCCGGGTCGGATATCAGTTAGATTTTGTAATTTAGAATTTCTAGTAATGACTCGGAGTCTGGAATTCTGTAACTGGTGGAACGCGGGAGTGTACTACACTCCTACCAGAAGTGGCAGCGATTATGGGAGGCTTATGTCCAGCAGTGGACATCCAAAAGCTGTTGATGATAACAAAGCTTTTAACGAATTTAGTAACAAAGTTTTAGTTCGCAATGCCAAAAGAAATTTATGCTACCATTTAATTTGTAACGAACGCATCAAGTTTGCGGGTTTAATCGCGGTATCAAGGAGTGAATGCCCTTAAGCCAGGATTTATTCAGTAGGTTTGGGACTGGCGGCACAGCGGATGTAGGCGAACGCTTCTCGTTTCCGGCGGCTATGACTTAAGCCATTAGATGTCTATTTGCATGTAAACTGTAAGAACACCTTTATATCACAAGCTAGTATTGAAATGTAATGTATATTTAATACATGTATTGAGAATATTTTGTAATCTGTGAAAAAAAAAGTTTGTTATTCTTTCTATACATTGATAAAATAATAATAATCTACCCAGTTATCATTCCACTGTTGGAATATAGGTTTCTTCTCATATTGAGAGGGTTAAGATGAAAGTCTGCCACGATGGCTAAGTGCGGGTTGGCAGACTTTACACAACTTAGATTTTTTTTTATAAATTCTAAGGTGTGCAGGTGTCACACGATGTTTTCCTTTACCGTTAGCAACTGATATTTAAACTTAAAACGCACTTTTGTAAAGAGGTACGCGCCATGGATTTGAACCTAGAAGCCCTGGAATGAGATGCTGAATTCTTAATCACTAGACTATCACTGTTTTTTTGCTTGTTTTGCTTTTCAATACATTTAGTTTTTTTTTACTTTACGTCTTCATTATACATTACTTAATGAGTTCATGACTTTCTTATGTCGCATATGGCAACTTTAATTACAAAATCAGTTATAGTAAAGTCAACTACTGTTTTCGATCACTAAATTCGTATTGCGCGATGTCCACGTGCATGATGTCAATGGCTGAAGTAAACTTTCATTCATATAATCCACTTTAATGTATTAAGTAATGGATTTAAAGGTACGTAATTACTTAGTTGGCACTATACTTAAATATACGATGACGTCAAAGCAAATTAATAACTTAAAATAATCAGGAACTATTTTGTTTCTACTTTAATAAAGTATGTATGAGTAACAACGAATATAGGTATATCCATTATAACAATAAAAATTTGATCTTCCGTACAAAGCATATCAAATGATGTTTATGATTTAAGACATTTATTTTTTTACAAAATATTAAGGAAACAATCACTTACAGAGAAAGAATCAATCTAAATATAACAGACAATTTGTGAGCTAAAAATAAAACGGTTTTAACAAAAACAAATGATACTTAAGTTAAATGTAGATACTAATATATTTGAAATACCGTTTCGTTTGCTGTCCTTCTTGTAATAATACGATTATAAAACTTAGTACATTTTAATAATATTCATTGCTCGCTACCAGAACAATAAAGCAGAAAGTTAAATGCATAATTAACAATGGTCCTTGTATATCAAAGAATCACAAGCGAACTTATGCGATAATAAAGGTATTCTTTTTTCTGTTCTAATTTTACTGCGAGTGTAATGAAATTATATAGGTGAAAGGTGCCTTCAAAGCCGGCAAAGTATTGGCCACTTCTCTGGTGTTGCACATCTCCATAAGCGGCGGTGACCAATCAGGTGGCCAGTCTGCCTATTTGCTAGGCTAAATATAAAAAAGGTGATTGCAGAATTATATTAGTGATAAGCATGAGTATTTTGCCTCAAGTAGAGCTAATTTAATTGAACTTAAAGTAATCGTAATATCGTATATAATGCGATTAACGTATATTACAATTATTCTACGCATATAGGTTTCACGTATCTGATATCCAAATACTTTGATTGTTCATATAGTTTAATAAATTTCATTCTACGTACGGAATCCGATGCGCTACGATTGCTAGTAGGTACTCAGAAAAGAAACCGACTGTGAAGAAATCCAATATAAGAATCGGAGTCAGACAAGAGGCTCTCAGATCCGGGTTATTGAGTTCGACTCACATAGATCGGCACCAGCGTTCCCTTATTGTTTTCCGGGTCGACGGGATTTTTTTCTCCAAATATTGAAAATCAACTTAATCTCATTTGGCGCATTTAGGTTTTAGGTGTGAAAATCGAATTTCCATCACCACTATGTCATTCATTAGTCTGATTTACCTAAATTATGCAGCTTCAAAAACTGCTATGTTTTAATAAATATTCATGATTATTAATCCTCATATTAAAACACTTGAAGATTGCTTAATGTGTTTACCGAGATTATTTATTTTCCTCCTTTCGATAAGCTCTGGAGAAATCCAATATACAGCTCGGGGTTGTCAAGGGGCTCTCGGTACCGTGTTATTGACTGCGTCTCACATTGTTTGACAAATACGTACTAGTATTGTCTTTGCAGGTGCTTTTCTTCAAATACTAAAGAAATATTAGAAATTTCTAGATTTCGCATGCACGATTTTTCAGCACAATTTATTTTGTTCGGTCCTTTTAAAACCGATAAAAATCGGTTTACTTGTTTGAAATATGTGACATTTTTTTGAAGCACGCCAGGTCTGTAAGGGTAAAATGTTTTAGCAATTATTGTTCTTAGCCCATCCCGTAACATGCTAAGCGTAATTATATAATAATTATTATTACAAAATATGCTTCTTTTCTTATTAGAACATCATTATCGGCATCACCCTATTTTAAATCATCTTCTGGACACAGGACTCAGGAGTTTTCCTGAGGGGTTTTGCCCATAATCCTCACGCTGGTAATGTGACTTGATGATGGCCAAACACGGCTTCTCGGACCGCGTATGCTGCTCGTCGTCTGCGGTCAAAGCATTTAGCCGTGCCTAGGCAGGCCGCTTCGTATCATGATCATTCAAGGATATATAGATAGATACAAGACTATCATACTTTTGCTCGCCGGAGGTTCAATCAGCAATATGTAGATCAGACATTTGCCTCGCAACCTTATATAGAAGACAGTTAGTGACAACATTTTCCGAAGGTTTTCGTTTTGTAGAAGATACATTAAGGCATACCTTCCGGTTATCGTGGGGTCCCAATCGTTACTGGCCTACAGAACGGTTATTACCTTTGTAGCGGGCGAAATTCGAACCAAAAAAAAACAGTAGATGTGGCACTTTACGAAACATGACGACTAAAAATCATTTGCTATAACGATTTAGAAAAACATTAGGGATAGCTGGATGATTTAGGTTTCTGCATATTGGTCTCTTATGCGTGTCAAATCTGCAATCTTCCCTGGGCAAGATAGCATTTGATATGGGTTCGTTCTACCCACGCTGACCCAGGTTAGTGTGGGTGAAACAAACCATTCTCGTTCTCTCATCTGACTCATGTTCAAACATTAATGGCTTTAGTGTTGCTCATATGGCCATTAACGGATAATATTAAACAGCGAGATATGTATAAATAAATTTCCATTCGCATCCAAGTAGTGGAAAGGGTTCGGAGTACGGAACCTAATACAACATATTCGTTGCGGTTTGCTGGTGTTGGCTATTTCTGTTAATCTACGCGATAAATTTGCAATGGGCGTACATCTGTCTACTATATAAGAATTATGTTTCCTATTTGTAAACGGCCAGTGTGTATGTTTGGACATATACGTCC
>DWFT01000904.1:0-10417 GCA_018246795.1 Microceris patrobas patrobas
TAGTCTTGTTCATAGTGCGCGTTTGTAAGGAAATATTTCTAAACGAAAATGTTTACAAATACATATCTATAGATTATATTTCGAAATGTGTACTGAATTATTATTCGCTACTCATGTTATTGATGATGCAGTGGTGATGATAATAATGATGATGATAGTGATGAAGCGAATGCTGATCATGACGATTCAAATAAACTTCATTCATAATTATCAACATCATCATTATAATAATTATTATTATATACGATTATGTTTATTAATATAACACTAAATTAAGCCAACGATCTGCGAAAGGCTGCGGGCAGATGCGACAAGCCGAGGACAGGGCGCGATGGCGTTTATTGGGGGAGGCCTATGTCCAGCAGTGGACTGAGATAGGCTGATGATGAGGATGATGATAATGAAGCCTGTATGATACGTTTACATAACATCAATCCAATATCTGTGTGAGGGGGTAAACCCAGGAGTATGTTATACTTCCACGTTTCTTCAGTTATAGGTACCTCCCACCATAGAGTGTGTCATTGCCAATGTACAAATGGAAATGTTCTAACAAATAACACAAACAAATTATTTTTCAAGAGGACAGATACACTCAATATCAATGTGATGTGAATGAATTGAATGGTATCTATAAACAATTCCGTTCATGGATTCCCTGTCAATCGTACATCATCAACCATTAAAATACCTTTTAAATGGATTTAATGTTACGTGGACACGATGGACGTGGATCTGTGCCCTGTACATCTGTGCTCTACACAGGTATGGCAATAGAATCACCACCTAGTGGGATGCAAACGTAACTGATGAAACGTGTCAGTGTACAACACTCTTCTGCCTACACTTATGGTGATTACAGGCGTGATGTTCCGTTAGGTTTCGTGGTGATATATCATTTTAAATTAACAGTTACAAAACAATGGTCACTTAAAAAATATCCCGTTAAAATCTCAATATTAGCGAAGAGCTACACTAAAATCGAAAATCTCCGAACTATGTGTGTTTTAATTAAATCTCTGATTTTAATCACCGAGTTATGTTCTGAAGCTGTTGGTCCGAACAGGGTTATTTTATAACTAAGTCGATAATTTTAAACAGTCATACTTTTCAACGGATATATAGGTACATACATAATCAATTACTTAAACGTACATATGTATATTCGAGCGTGCTTTGTGTAGTAAAGCAGTGCCTCTGCTTACCCTTTAAGATACCTACAGACGTGATGTTAAATTTACAAACGGTATATATTTATCACATATACGGCTGAAATATTAGTTAATATATAGGTCTAGAATCATATGTGTCTGTTAACCAGAAAATTCAATTAAGCTGTCAAAAGCTTACCTGTAAACTTCACCGACATACACAAGAATATACAATGTAATACGACTGTCCATTGTTTTTCATTGTTTTATTGAATATATAAATATTTTGGGACCTCACTTATATACAGCCATCTGATCGCAAAGTAGGATCGAGAGCTTATATTGTGATAACAAAATGCCTAAAACACTACAGATCTAAACACATATAAATGCTTACTTGTACAGACATACTTTTTACATCCAAGAACAAAACAAACACTAATGCTCATCAAACCACACCGCTGCGCACAATAAAAAAAAACATTTGAACATGAATACCAAAAAGTCCCGGGTACGAATCGAACTCACGACCCCAGGCTTAGCAGGCAAACTAACCACAACACCAAGGAACCAGTTAATGTAACATCAGCTTCGTTATAAACGCCGCCGTTGATTACATTAGGACTTATCTAGCGGTGCTATTGAACAACTATCAGGTTAACAGGTTCGGAACAATTTGCACGCAATACAGAAGTTTGGAGTGATCGCTTGTAAAGTCGGGCCTCTCATTGCCCGGTACCTCAACAGCTTGTAGCTGATACAAGCTTCGAGCGTCAATTTAGTACGCTTCAAAAAGTTATTGGATATTTCGCGCATTTGCAACTAGAGTGCAATATATCAAAAACAGTAGGTACTCATATATTTCAGAAAACAGAAAACAGTTCAGAAAGTTTAGAATCGTAATTACTCTTATGACTATTATAATAGTTATAAATATAATCATAGAATAGTCTATAAGTCGTATCATCATTATCATCAGCCTATCTCAGTCCACTGCTGGACATAGCCGTCTCCAAGAGGGGGTTTATGCCCGCAATCTCCACGCTGCGCATGCGGGTTGGAGATCGCAGGGTATCGAAGTCGTATAATAGCGAATTATTATCCTGAACTTATTATTATTAAATCTTTTCACTGTAAAGCTATGAAATCGATATAATCATAATAATTTTATTATTATGATTACATCGAATTAAAATTTATAACTAAATTTAAATACATATATCGTGTATCAACAATCTTATATATAATAAATAAAAACGTACGATTTATAGATTTCGCTATTAATTGCAAAGTGAAATACAGGAGTTACAGAGGAGTTGAAATACATTCATAGTTAAGTGTACCAACCGTAAATTAGAGCGACATTTGCACCTGTTAGGAGTTCCCGCCAAGTTTACCCGTTAACTGACAATACTCGTAACTACAGAACTAACGAGTTACCCAGCTGAACTGCGGTAAAGCTGCCCGTATTGTCACTGGCAGAGCTCACCGCATCCCAAGACTACAGGTGTTTTGGGACGAAAACAAAATAAAGACACACTTAGGGTTATTACTATTAGGACTGATGTTAATAATGAAGTTACTCGTATATTAATATATTTGCAATGTGTTTTTATGTTTTTTTATGCAGACAATCTGGTATTAATGGCAATCCGCATCCAATCGTACATAAACAAGAGGCTCTGTAATCCACAACGCCCTCTGAAAGAAGTTGGTGATTCCATCTAGGGGACAGTGCTGCCATCTGTTCAGTAACAATGTGATCGCTACCTACAACAAAGTACGCTCGAGTGAGCATTTATAATACTATATAACTGAAATGTTACGCGATGCAGTGGTTATTGAAGTCTACATGGTAGAAGAATTAAATTTTGCATTTCTTTCTAACTGTTCTAGCTCGAAATAAAAAATATTTTATAAAATTATATTTGTACTCGGTATATGGCAATACGCTCAACCCCCATTGCATTCATCGTATTACATACCAAACTGGCAAACAGTAAGACTACACTCGTTTGCCCACCCCTTTGGGAAATATATACGTGATATTTATTTTTTTTACTTTATAAAACGAACACCAAATATGTATGTGTACATACGAGTACATCATGAATATAATAATGCTCTCACCACTACTGGATTCGTACTCGAGCATTGGCTGTGTTTGTATAAAAAAATCAATTGATGTAGGGGAATATTCGCTGGAACTTATCAAGGAGAATCACTAAAAGGCCTGCCTCACATTTACTGGCAATTGCTTCTCGATACGGTTAGCATAAAAAGCTGACTGACAAAAAAAAACTAAGTATATTTTTTGACACACTTTCTTTGATCATTCAAATTTATTGAATTTCTATCTGTATCTGTAAAAATATTTTCATTTCATCCCCTTTTTAAAGAAATACAGCGTCAGATACATCAAACTTTATAAACCTGAATCAATCGTCAAGAGTCAATACACGCACTCGTGTTAATAACACAAACACTCGTACTTCTGCTGGATGAGATTGGAACTAACAAACCTCTACCTTCGCAGTCAAGAACACCAACGACCAACAGCCTAGTACCTGCTATAGGCAATAAAATATCGTTGATAAAATGTATTACTTGTCCACGTATCTCGCTAAAGAAATGCTTTGATGCGAGCGTTGACAGACACGGCTATGTTTGAATAAGTGTTTTTTTTTCTTGCAATAGACCCTTTTTATAGCCTAACTTAACATCACGACAGTAATTCCGAAAGGAGTAGGCAAAGGAGTATAGTACAATCCCACGTATCACCAGTTACGTTTACGTCCCATGGAATAGGTGGTAAGCCTATTGCTATACACCGGGCACAGATCCAGAGTTCGAATCACTACTAGACATTATCTAAGTTAGAAAATCCAATATTACCGACCCGGGGTTCGAACCAAGGGCCTCTCGAACAATACGCCTCGCTTTACAACAATATTACCGACGCAGTCTTTATAGCCTAGTGGTTTAATATTCAGCCTGTGTGTTTTAAAGTCACCCTGCTACCCCGAGGTCCTTGGTTTATATCGTCGCGTGACCTATTTACTTATAAATTTACTGGCGTTCTTAACATTAAAACTTCACTTCACGGCAAAAAATTACATACTGAGGATACTGAGCACCTTAGAATTCAGCACAATGCTCTTTAAGGCGTATGTTCAAATTCAAATTATTTTATTCATTTTAAGGTATATAGATACATACACTCAATGAAGGTCATATGCTCTCTGCAAAAGCGTATTTGGCCAATGTGACTGACACTTTCCTTAAATATTTCCAACGTATAATAATAAAAGATATGACGATGTTATGGTGATGTTGTTTCTTTTTGTGCAAAGCTCGCTGTACGAGCTCTCCTTCAAAGCCGGCAAAGCATTCGCGACTCCCCGGGTGTTCCGAGTGTCCATAGGCGACGGTGAGCACTTACCAGCAGGTGGCCCGTCTGCCTGTTTGCTAGGCTAAATATAAAAAAACATATACGTAAAATAGTGCTAGGTGTGTATCTTTCTATTTTTGTAGCAAACCATATCAACAAGTACATAAGGGTGAATACCTCACACATTGTTAATAAAACGTTGTTTAATAAAAGGTACAACAATTATTTTCTTTTTATAAAAGTGAAAATTGGGTTGTAAAAGACTTTCAGAATGTATAATGTCTTTTTACCAGGGGTTCGTGTCAATATGTACATTAATTTGCAAATATTTACATCTTTTCCTCCCTCTTTAACCCCTTCACTGTACCATCGTTGGGGGTGAAATGCCTTTTATAATGACAACGGTTAAAACCATAGTCTTCCAGACTGAGCAATTACGTTATTCTGACCGAATTTACATGCCTCAGGTAAATTAACGATATATTTTAAAGGTGCAGATTTCGTTACGATGTTTTCACTTTTTTATTGCCTCCAAAATCTAATGTTGTTACTTTTAAAAGTCATGTTTTATTCATAAGACGAACTGCAAATAGCTTTCACTGCTATCCGTACCCAGATCTGTGAATCCTTATTGCCACTTCCAGGATCGCGCGGGAACGCAAGTTGTTGTGCGCGCCCATTACAGGAAAGAAAAGTGGATTTGATTAAGGAGATTGCTGTGTCTGCACCCTCAGCTACATGTTCAATAAATACATGTACAATAATACCGATACATATAATAATAATTTGTTTATCATTAACAACATTTGTTACGTACTCATTTATTACAATGTTAAAAGCAAAAGCGATAACAGGATAATATAATTATCGCCATGTGATCTAAACACAGTTCTATTAGCAGTTAAAATATTTTATATTTGGATTTAATATTATAAATGTAGTATTCACTTATCATAATCATAAGCAACCTCTTTATTGTTTGAAGCGGATGTTATTAGAACGCGGTAGGTGTTATAAGAATGAGAAGCGTAAAACCACTCTAAACAATTATTATTACTTTATTATTTCTAATATTCAATACTTTTATAGGACAAGAACAATAAATTCTGTTATATAACCACTTCTTTTCAAGTCAATTGAAGTTGTACGAGGAAAACGAAAGTACAAAACAAGAAAATGCTTAAGGAGTTGGAGACGCAAATAAACCTTAACGCTTACAGAATAGTTCAGCACTTGGAATATCTATTGTCGCAACAGAAGGACAAAGTTCCCTTGAACTGCAAACTTCGATACACGGAGGTTAATTAAGTCAATACACCCGAACAAACTGGCAGACCGCAAATCTTCCGCAACGGGAACTTCGCCTTGCTTGGTTTCGCTAACCGTTTCATAGAGAACTAAATATAATAGTTTATATTTATCATCATCAGCGTTATTATCAGACTCAACATCGGCATTATTGTTATCATCGACTTGGTTGTCATCGTCAACATGTTTGTCATTGTCATTATCATCCTCATAGTCGTCATTGTCATTGTGAACGTAAATGTCGTTATATATCGTAATCAGAATTTTTGTCGGTCCACTATACTCGTATGATGCGATTCCCTCTCAAAATGAAGATAATTATAATGTACATTTACTGAGTTATCCGTTCTTATTATTAAGACGAAGACAGAAGTCAAAAATGACCGCTACCGTCCCTGAAACAGAAACAGATCTCGAAGACTAGCAATTAGTATCAATTAGTCTAATAAATATTTGAGAATTTCTGATACAAAATTCATAAGCATTAATATTATAGGACAGTAGGAATTTCATTGGTGATAATAGTTACAGTAGGACAGTCGAAATTTAGGACAGAAGTTTCATTAATGTACGACTTACTCACCAGAATCATGAATTGTTCTAATAATGGTATAAAATCAAATTAAATCATTAATGAATTTCTTCTGTAAATAATCAAACCCAATATATATATCGAAGCAAAACATGATGAAATAATCTGAATTTTAATAATGTCTAAGGCTGGCTTAGTTTATTTGCAAACAGGATATTATAACGCTTACAGATCATTAGATACGTTAGGCTTCATCTATATATATAAAAATGAATGTTTGTCTGTATGTCATCGATGAACTCAAAAACTACTGTATCGATTATTATGGAAATTGGTATATATATGTATTTTTCCACGGAGAAGGTTTGTATAATATACTCATTGATGCCACTCGCCACCTGGTGGCGCTGCAGAGTAGCAACTTCTGTCCCGTTCAACTGATTGTCATGAAAATCAGTATGACCATGTATTTTAAACAGGAGAAACGAATATGATATTAATTTATTTTAGTTGTTGGCGTAGCAACGCGCGCCGGATACCTATAGCTAGTAGGCAATAAAAAAAGCGCGAATCTGTTTTAAATTTCCAATAATATGAATACAAAATGAATGTCCCGGATTTATAAAATTCGGGAAATGGCATATCGTCATCATCATCAGCCTACTCCCGTCCACTGCTGGACATAGGGCTCTCCAATGACACGTCTCTGTGTTTGATCTTCAGCTCTGCGCATCCAACCACTGCCAGCCACTTTGCATGCATTGTCACTCCACCTTGCTGGAGGGCGTCCTACGCTACCTTTGTAATAAATATTATCTATAAATACCATAAATGCATATACGTGTTCATAACGCTCCGAATTGCTCCGCAATTCCTACCACGGTTCATGACATACAAAAATTCATATATATTTGTTACTACTTTAATGATTGTCTTTTTATCTCAGTTAACTCTATTCAACTGTCGGTATAAATAGAATATCAAAATAAACGTGTAATTTTTTTTTGTGATCGTAACATCGTAAGGTCGAAAGTTCGGTTTCAGCTGAAAAATCTGTTTCGGTCGGACACTAAAATAATGTGTATGGAGTGGATGAGAAATAATATATATAGGTAATGGGTGTTTCTTGAAATGATACACACGGTTTTGTATGTTTATTTATTTCTATACTCTAAAAATAATAATATAATAATACATGTGTCTTAGTGATGTAACTATAAACTTGAGATCGCAGGAAAAATTTTAAAGTTTCTTCTGTTGAATAAACACTCCTCCTCTCCTTGTCCATTCCACATCAGGCTATAATAGTTGCCAATACAATTGGATAATAAGTGTTTTCCGGTAAGATATTTCTACCAATTATAGGATTTCACACTATCACAATACATTGTTATGTATCATATTATTCCTAATTCGGTTCAATAGTTAATAAATGTAAAATCAATAAAATATTCAATTTTCAAATGCTTATAATAAAAAATATAGATATACCTACAAATTAAAATTTGATAAACAAGAACTTTTTACCATGTATTGCGCCTTAAAGGTGATAATTGTATTTTAGGAAATATTGATTTTTTTTAATTGGCTTAACACAAATTACAATCATCTCGAATTTTTTGTAGAAAATTAAAATAGGAATTCCAGATTTGAGGATTTTGGGTTGCCAGGAGCTATTACTTCCCATAAAACTGTCTGCACCAACTTGTATATGCAATTAGATATAATAATTCAAGTAACACTACATCGTAATGCACAAATATATATAAAAGGTAATTTGTAAAACATTCATAAATAACCTCACATATTATTCACATCATAAGGCTGCCAATTTTTTTTAATGCCAGGTTAAAACATAACTGATATAATTAAAATTATATATTAGATTCAATACAAACACTGATTCATATTTAATACCTTAGGAATTGAACTTATCAATAATATTTGTTTCATAGAATGTCCTTCTAAGGTCAATCGTAAAAGTATAGTCATACAAAATAGTAGAGCAAAAATGATACATGCAAAAACAAGTCTTAGGTATAAGACTCACTTCATTTACATTACAATATATATTTAAATTATAATGTGGTATTTATAAAAGCAACTGCAAAGTTGTGACATATTTGACTGTACCTCTGAGAGATCATTATCATGTTAATTTTCATATGGCCACAAGGAAAACTGCAGCAATGTGTACCTTTATAGATAGTTATATTTAAATAAAGCAATCTGATTTTTTGTTATACCAGTAAAATTATGACTGAATGTTCTTGTGGCTGAACATGGTATGAATGTACGGAGGAACCATTGGAGGAACTGATGATGTGGATTCAGGCACTGGCTCCTTCTCTTTATTGTTTTTTGTCTTCCTGAATTGAAATCCATTCTTACGTAGGATTTTACGGAGTGTCTCCCTGGAACCTTTGAAGTTTATTTCTTCTTTTAAAATCTGCAGCAGTTTATTAATTGTTGGCACTTCTTTCTTGTAAGTGTAAAATTCATTGATTTTTCTCCTTATCACTTGGAGATCATAATCACCAACTTCAATCTTCCCTTTAGTTCTCACTCGTTTTTTAGGTGTTTTTTTCAACATTTCTGGATCCATCAAGCCTTGTTCGACAAGTCGAGCTTCTTTTACAATATTCAGAACAGTGCGCTCAGAAACTCCTAGAAAAATAGGGGATTGGTTGTTTTGACTGAATAAATTTTTGAAAGGTGACTTATGTATACAATTTGAAATTCAGATATCACTGGTGCCATTTGTTATTTACATTTTTTTGCAATAGTGATATGTCAAAGTCAAGAAATCAGTAAACAGCTATAAAGTACACATTATAAATTTAGATTCGACTAGAATGGTTTCATATGAGTATCACAACAACACTTCTAGTTGTTTCTTAAATAATGACTAGGCACACCCAGAAAATTAAATTCCTCCATAAAGAACCAATAGTTTTAAGGTGTGGGCACAACAACAACTCTATATATTATCTGGTCAGCCTTTGTGGTAATTAAATAAATTTTAACCACAATGGAACATCAAAAACTCAAGAAACAAAAGGACATATAAAAATATAACATTAATAAAATTCTTTTCAAATACTACATTAAAGTTCTTAGTAGTATTGTGCACCTTTAGCTGTGATGTTTAGTTAGAACTTTTAACCATTCTCTCAGCTCGACATAGATTTCTGCTAAAGGGAGGTTCACATTTACTGCTCATTGTTAAAACATAGATTATATTACTTTCCTGGCACATTTCGACCTATCTGTAGAATAAAGTTACATCTGCCATAATAATTAGTTTACATATATAACTTTGTTCTATGGATAGGTCATTTTGATGATGACCACAATCTAGAAAAACCAACTTACCCATGCTACAATATTTGTCAAAGACTCTCTATATTGCTTAATATATTTTCATATATAACAACTAAGTTAATTTAGAAAATATGGCATTGGCATGGCAATAGGCTCACCACCTATTCCATTGTGGGACATACTCGTAACTGGTGAAACGTGGGAGTGTTTTGCATTCCTCTGCCTACCTCTTCAGGGATTACAAGCATGAAGTTACATTCAATTTATTAAAATGACTGTTGAACGTAGTATATAACAGTCAGTTGACAATATTGGGAATTAGCATAGTAAGGTTCTCATAAAAATTCAACCATTATTATCATATGTATTTCCATAGTAATTCAGTACATTTCAATAAATTTATAGGATCTTGTGGCATTTATTTAGTTATAATTCCCGAATCTTCACCTTTGTACGTCTTTATACATGTTTTTTTTTTTAAGTGGTTTTTAGGTGGTTTACTGGTTTTTAGGTGAGGCAGTGATAGCCTAGTGGTTAAGAATTCAGCCCCTCATTCCGGGGTGCTGGGTTCAAATCCATGGCACACACCTCTTTACAAAAGTGTGTTTTAAATTTAAATATCACTTGCTAATGGTGAAGGAAAACATCGTGACAAAACCTGCATACCTTAGAATTTATAAAAAAAAAATATTTTCTAAGCTGTGTGAAGTC
>DWFT01000905.1:0-10412 GCA_018246795.1 Microceris patrobas patrobas
CGACTGAGTACCTATAGACCGTGCCTTGATTGAGTACCAAGTATCTATTTCGACTTTACACGGACGATAAAAGAGAAGATTGATTGAAGATGCACATTTCATTTAATTTTATATTTAATTTTATAATTTGTCCTTTTAAATAAGCGTAATAAGATTTCATTTTCATTTTAAGCCTTAGATGAATATCTTTTAAATATTAGTCCTAGAACTATAAATTATCTGACTCTATTGACAAAATGCTAAAACTTTAGCTACAATAATTATATGGGAGTATTCTTTGGGTTTCTCTTCTTGTTTCTGTCGCAAAAGCTAGTTCGCTACCCACTTCTAGAATAAATTAAAGATATATATGTCAGGTGGCGTATATAGTATATATAGTGGCGTGCTATTGGAGAGGCCTATGTCCAGCAGTGGACGGGAGTAGGCTGATGATGATGATGATGATGATATGTCAGTTAACGGAGAACCCTGTATTGGCAGCATTAAAATCACCAGAAAATGTAACAATGATGAAAAATGAAAACCTAATTTGGCCACAAGTGGTAACCCATTAACCTGTAACAGTCTTAAACAAAGCTTTCTTAGACCCAATTATGGACCCAAGTATTACTTCCCCATTTAACCCTTCAGCTACTGGTGTGGACATTGAAAAATACACAGTCGGGTAAAACGCAGCTAATTTAAGGAGCCTACCTTATCTTTGTGTAAGTTCGACATCGGCCGTCATTTGTCTTCGTCAACTCACCCGGTGATCATTTATGCTACAGCACACCCTACCCTTTCAGCAAAAACATACGGGGATATATTCTGCAACGCGCTTTCCACGAAATGAATAGACTTTGGCCAGAAGAAACTTTTATTTCTTCGCTGAGCGCGTTTTTTTTAATGTAATTTGGATGTGTTTACGGGACGTAAGCATTTTTTTTACCGGAGATGAAAAGAGATATGGGCAAGGGGTATAAACATAAACTAGTTTTTATAATATAATTATAACGTAAGCGTCCTCTCCAGTTTACCGCTTGTTAGCCAATTCTTAGCTAGCCTTTGCTACAAAGTTGTTTAAGTTTCCTGAGAGGCATAAAAACCTTTCAACAAACACAACAACAATAATACCTCTAATAGGAACAATTATACAAATAATTCAAAAAAAGTCCCAATGGCACCGTTAGAAATTTAATAAATAACATCCATGTATTGATAAGTCCAATTGCTTGCGGAAAGTCCACTGAAATATCCACCCGTGTGTAAAAACCACAAATATCTACAAGACGTCACCCCTATTCCGAACGACCGAAGGGTGCGTTTCGGGTGACATATGTGGCAAGGCCATGACTTTCTACTTCCCCAGGAAATTGCAGATGTTTAAGAGTGTATAGTGACATCGCGGTTTTACGAGTCAACGAGTGAAGGATTGGTTGTTGTTTCGATAGATTTTTCGAGGAATATTTAAAAATAAATTCTTCAAATGAAGAATAAGACGACACCGGGAGGGGGACATAAGAAGAGAAGCCGAGATAAAATGAGATGAGTGTATTTGTGTTCGTTTTTTATTAATAGAATAACCTTTGGTAACATAATCCTTTGTTCAGGATTTGTCTGTGGAAGGATCCCCGCTATGAGTTGTTTTTGCTGCCAATGATAAGTAAAGGAAAACACAGCCACAAACCAACAGATACAATTAGCCAAAAGGGTTTTCAACTTAATTTTCAAAATACGGAGCGACGAAAAATTTATCGTTTACGACCAAAATTTTATATTTCCTCGATAATCAGCATACGAAGCAGAATCTTTATCAAAGAAATAGACATCAGAACGTCGTCTTGATTTATCCATATTTTGAAAACAGGATTTCGAGGTTAATTCTGACAGTGCGTCAAACTATCACAAAGTCAGCAGATACATAAAACAAAGGCAGATGAACGTTGAAGCGTAGTAAGTTTCAATATTTGTCCTAGTTAGCTGACCACCTACCTGAGTCTTAAGGGGCGACCCTTATCAAAGCAAACTAAATTAACTGCTCGAAACATCTTGACCAAGTTATTGTTCGGGGTGCCCGAGATCCAAAAAACAAGCGCAGGAGGTGGACGTATGCTAATAATGCCCATAACGCAATTACACAAGAGGATTATAATGATTTTATCATAATTCGTACATTATAGAGATTTTTATGAACCAGAAACCAGAAGGAAATAATTATGTAGGCGTTATACAGCAGCACGTACTGTAACTTAATGTAACATATACATATACATACCTACTAGGTATGTAAAAAAATGAAAAAAATACATATTATAGATACAAATATGTATAAGGGTAAAGTGAAAAGTACCTTTAATAAATGAGCATGGTGCACTTAACGATTTTAATGAATGTAGAAAGGGTAAAAAATTTGTCCGAACCATAGCTGATAGAAATCTTTAGCGTATTCTTAGTCTAATGGGAAATATGCGTGACAACAGTGTCGGAACTGAGAACAATACGTCTCCCGACCTCATACCGGGATACCACGGTATCGTAAGAAGCGACTAAACCCAACGCCAGCAGACGGCCGAAGGTCAATGATGCAATAAGCTGTATTTTACAGTTCTCAAGGCTCTGGCCCAGTGTGAGGATTGTGAGCAAATACCCCTTGGGCTGTTGATGATGAATATATGTATATGTACGTTCCAAAAGTGACAGTAATAATTTCTAGATCTTTCTATTACGAAAGTCGGTAGGAATATGACTCATTGATTTACTTAAATGCTATAAAAATGTAAAATAAAAACTATGTTTGTATTCTGTAAATATACTTTTTATAAATTGTAACTCATTTAAGTTCTATTCAGTCATTTTAATGATAATAATATTTATATTATCCACGCCTTAGCAGTACTGAGTGAGGACATGAAATGTCTTTAGAAGACGGACTTTTAATGTAATGTTCATCTTAAGACGGCATGTGAAGAAGTAGATTTATTTTGGCCTATCTCCTCTCGTTTCTTGTGCTCTTTATATTAGTTTGCTTCCATACATACAGAATTGAGGACAAAGAGACAGAGGCATATCATAAGTACAGAAGAGACTATATTAATTTTAGATTTTTCTATCATGAAATTTGTTTCAGTGCCTCGGAATCTAGATTTTAGAACGCTCATCACCCATTCAATTGTGGAACGTAAACGTAACTGGTGAAACATGGTAGTATACTGCACTCTTCTGCCCACTTCTTTGGGGATTACAAGCATGATGTGACGTTTATGAAGAGAATGAAATTTACTTAATACATTTCGTAATCTATTCCTTATTCATATCACGTTTCTTTACTCTGCGTAAAAACTGACTGACAAGATTGCTAGAGCATTATAATTCCCCCTCCCGTGTCTGGGTATGACTAAAAAAGCTGAGTCTGACGTATCACAAGCATACGGTTCAGACAACTCAGATTTACTAAGCACCGTAGCTGTTTACGACTGCTTCGTTGGTGAAGTGATTATCAGCTAGATTGACAATCGGGAGCTCTTCAATTCAAATCCGACTCGGGTACTATTGGATTTTTCTAATTTAGAATTTCTATTAGTGACTTGGAGTCTGGATCTGCGCCCGATGTATGGCAATAAGTTCACCACCTATTCCATGGGATTTAAACATAACTGGTGAAACGTGGGAGTGCTCTACACTCCTCTGCCTACTCGTTCGGGGACTACGGGCGTGATGTTACATTAGTAGAATTTTCTAGTAGTGGCTCGGAGTCTCGAACTGTTCCTGGTGTATGGGAAAAGACTCATCACCTATTTTATGGACATAAAACGTAAACGAAAACATAGGAGTGTTTTACATATCTCTTCCTACATCTTCGAGGGTGTTAGGAGCAATGTTACGTTACCTGGTATACTTATTTACATTTTCTCCGAACTACGAACACAGTCGCAACTACACGAACGGCGCAATAATTATAAATTCCTCGTCACTGGTAGAACAATGAAGTTAATCCATCAGGCCGTCCTCGGCCGCGGGCGAAGATAAGACGGCGCCCGCATTCAACCCGACTTCTTGGTGTGCCACCCGCGCAAACACTACAGATCATACAGAAGAGCATATTGAAACATATTATAGGTACACTAATAATTTGGGTTCAAGTTTCTTATCTGTACGGCCGAGGAATGGCAAATCAATCCAGTATCTGTTTCCTGACAATAACCTAGGATTCTTTAAAGCAAGGGTGAGTAAGCTCTGTCTAGGCATGCGTGCTCCATCTTATGACGTATCTGCGGTTACCAGTCAGGCGAGATCGCGGCTAAACGCTAACCGGTCATAATAATAGTAAAGCAGTTAGGTACAAATGGATCAAATTGGTTCTGTCACTTAGTTATGAAATTTACTCATTACTCTGTTTACCCCACCTACCATTGTTCTACGACTTGAAAAAATTTTTTTACTATTTAATGTACTATATTTTGTTAATTTGTCCCTTGTTAGGTCCGAGAAATGAATGTCCTACCTGTTTGAACGTAGTCTATGTACTGTCATAAGTGTTATAATAATTTAGTATCATGTGAAGACTATGCTTACTATATATATGTATAGCAAATGTTCATACATAATAAACTATTTCATTTAAAAATATCAAATCCCAAACACACTACGTCAGTTCTGTTATGGGATTATAATTCTGTCACTCAATATTTTAACAATAATCAATCGTATTTGATTGAACAATCGTTTCTCAGTTTTACAGCCTCACAGAGACAGATCGATTTAGGCATTAAAACGTTTTACCCATTTGTTTCAGCCCCTAATCACAACCCGATGTCCAGTCTTACCACCCTTCTCAGATTGTGACGTCCACGCTCCACCTGGGCTCTCCGTATGAATATTAATTCAACCATATCTTGACCCCTGTCCGAAGGGTAGGCATCTTGACGTATGAATTTCTTAGCGAATAATTAATCGTCGGCTATTTCATTTGTTTGCAGTGACGTAAGGGTTGAGGGTAGCTGGCTTTTATAGATAAAGAAGTATTATTAAAATAGGTTAGAACGACTATCACGGCTTGATAATGATAGTATTTATAAGTTTCTCATTTAAAAAAGAAGTGAGTGATTGAATGTTGATTTTATTGATTGACTCTTCTATAAATATTTGTACAGATAAACATATAATCATTTATCGATATACCCACTTTTATTACTGAAAACACTTGTTCGTTTTATGCCATATATGTATAAAAGGTAACAAAATAATCATTTATCTTAAAATTTTGCACAATTGCATACAGATCACACCTTCGGTTGTAGATGATTGCAAGTCCAAAGAATCTATCTATAATTTTTATAATCATCAACAACATCAGCCTATATCATCATCATTTTTAAAATACTACTTGAACTAGTACAAATTAACATTACAAATGTGGTCTATTTCCATAATGTTTCACTAAAGATTATTCCAAGGAAATCTAAAAAGATCTCTACCCTCTGGACCTTACAGCCACACAAGAGGCACGTACAAAGGAAGACAATCTCTTCAAATATCTCACATGCGTATAAAAGATATGTATACGTCAAATTAGCACGAACTTTTCAAATATACAAAAAGACGTCATCATGTCTAGAAATCACAAACATTAATGATTAGCAGCGGTAAAATATATTCCTCCAACTCATAACCTGCTTATTTGCATAGATATCCTTATGAAGCAGAGCAGGTACTCCGAACATCTCGAATTTATTAAGCAATTCAGGGATCCACCCACATTTCTCCCCGCCGTGTTATTCCAGGGACCCTTAACCAAGGATTTGTAATATATTATTCGATAGCCATAACGCTCGGTCAGTTCATACAAATATTGTTTTAATTGATAAACCCATCTTGCTGTTAGGGCGGGCGCACACTGTTACGATAACAAGAGCCTGGTAGGTCATCAACGAGATACATAAGTAGTTAAGCATAAACAGATGTAGAGTAGAGCAGCGCATGTTAACTAGTAGAAGTAGATTCAATGTGTTACAATATGTTCATATTAAATTAATACTGAAAAGCGAAAAAAATAGTTAATTAAACCCAGAAATGTTATACCACAAAAAGCTGTTAAAACTAATTGACAAATCTTACAATTATATTTTTAATAAATATAAGTATTTTGGCGATAACTTCCGTCCATTACTCGTACGTGTTTGGAACATGCTTAGCATGAAACAAAAAGGCAACATAACTCCACGTCTGTAATCCCCAAAGGGTTAGGCAGAGGCAATCAAATGTTAGTACAAAAAATGTATTACTTCAAATCGAATTTCGCAGTACCTTTTTAACCGTTCTTTAATCAACGGTTACATATACGAAAATAACGTAATCAAATGCGCACCAGTGAGAACCCGCCCTAACCACGATCGGCTCTCGGTCAAGCGAACACAACTAATTAGACAAATATCTTAATTGGACTGTTAGTTTGCAGAAATAATATTTGTAACAAGCTCCAAGTAACTGAGGCATATAGATAACAAGGCGATTGCTGTAAATTGTCTTACGATGTAGAGCCATTGCCGCAAAGCCTTTTCATTAACAAGGTGTTCATAAACTGTATGTATGTAGAGTTCTACCAGAGAAATCAAGGAAGTGTTTCAACTTTAACAGTTCGTTAACAGTATATCTGAAGTACCTATTCCTAATAGTATGTACTCGTTTGTAGAGTTCAACTAAAGAAATCATAGGAATGTTTGTTTTAATCGTTTGTTAACAGTATATACTAGAATGTAGGTACATCTCAAGTATGCATTGAATAGATTTTGACTTATACAGAGTTAATAAAGAACTGTATGTAATCTTTAAAGCAACTTTATCTAACGTGAATACTATCAGCGATCAGGTCATTAGCGAGGAGTACAAAGCTTCAGTCACCAACTTCGAATAGGACAGATAGTAATCTTCTCTTGTACATTTATGCCGCTAGAAATTAGCGGAATATACATTTGTCAGACATTAGGAATCTTCTAGAATAGTCTTCGTACCAATTTTTCTCTTGAAAATGTAGCTGCTAAAACCAGTGCTTGCTTTTCTCAAACATTTCAGAACAATTTTTCAGAACAATTTTCTACAATAGTCTTCAGGGCTAATAATAATAATTTTTATTCATGGAATTTGCTTTACATGAATGTATTAATAACATTTGCTTTCGAAAAATTGTTTACAATTTCATTAAACATTTTATCGCAGTCATTATCATCATATCAGCCTATTCCGTTTCCCTGCTGGACATGGGCTTTCCCAAGAGTGACATCGAGTGCTGCGACAGACGCAACACTCGATCCCCCGCAGATCTTACAGTAATCTCAATTAATTATTCGGAGTAACAAAGGAAGAGACTTTATACCGGGTTGTCCGATTGGATGAGATAATAGATTTGCGTCTTCGATACCTTTTCAAATTGTGTAAGAATATTTTTATAACATAGCTTCCAGCTGGATGGAGTTACGATAGTGGCTGATATTGGTTGGATGCGGAAGTTGAAGATCGTGGTCAGTCTCGTGCCATTGGAGCGGCCTCGATCCAGCAGTGGACCTCTTTTGTGATTTAAATAAAATCCCATTACATAATACACATCCTTGCCCTTCTCCTAGTATCTCTAATTCTTACAAAGCTGGTTGTCTGGAAGAAATCCCTCATTAGCGATAAGACCGCCAATTCTATATAGTCCTGTACCCGTTTTGTTAATATTTCTTCTGTAAGGTGTACAATAAAGTGTATTGCTATTATTATTATTACTATTACATATTACATTATTATTATTACACACTGCTGAAGCGCCAGATGAGATTCCGCGATACCGCGGTCCCGGTGCCGGCCGCGTCGCGTCGTGACGGACACCGCACCGCGGTCACGTGTTCAACAAGTTCCATGATTGTTGCGATTTATATTGTTAATGTTATATTTATTTTTAAGAAGTATTATTATGATAGCTAGAGCGGGGAGGTGTGCGAGCTTAGTTTGTTGTAGTTTCAGTTTGATTGGAGTATAGATTTAGAAGAATTGTAAGGATATGATATACAGTATAAAATATGAATACAGATATACAGTATGAATGTTGATGGATACAGGTGTCAAGGGAGACCAGTGCCCACTTATGCTGAGCATAGAGTTACGAAATAACGGTGTTGAAATGTAGAAGAAGCACAGCAGATGTATAAGGAATGATATATTCTTCTTTCGGTCCTCTGCTTATCCCGTAAAGAACTTGGCGTGATGATAATAACAATAAATTCAATTCATGTGTTTCATGTTTGGAATGATGGAAAGTGATGGATATTCCAAACATTTAGAACGGGTTGGATATTTTTTTCATTTCAGTCGATCATGATTCTACTTTGCATAAATACTAAAAAAAAGGCCAAATATGTATTTCCTATGCGTACAGGCACATTTCAGTTACTTCACCTACGAATTAATTTTACATTTAGTATTAAAGCACTTACATCAAAGATAGCACCAGATCCATTCAAATATCGCTGCAAACAATCTCAAAGTAACAATAGATCCAAATTCGAAATATATGTCGCCGTTCCATCTACTTCCGGTCGAGTTTGAATATCCGTCCAAGTTGGACATCCGGCGGAAGCGGCCGCAGCCAACATGGCGGTCTTTATCTGAAGAATTAACTCGTGATAGTTATTCAAATGCGCTCGACCAACTACGGATGGAGTCGATAAAGCGGCCTAGATATATACGTGGTGTAATAAACTTAAGGATGTACTTGTAAAAGCTGAAGGTCGGAAAAAACACTTGAATATATCTACATTATTTTTCTTAGGATATGTATCCTTTGTGACTTTTAGCTGAATTGAATAGAAATTGTAATATTAATTATAAATAGTGACAAAAATTATTATTGTAGCTAAAACTAGGAATAGAGAAAGCAGAAATCTTGGCCAAAGACTTTGTCAAAATAGGAAATTTTATTGTCTTTAGATAATGCACTTATTAGTTCAACTTATTAGATTGGCTGTTGCCAGTCTTCCACTAAAATTTCTATCGAGTATGGATAGATGGCGCCACACAAAATAGTAATATATTTACAATGCAAATAACCGCTATTTTTAACAGACCAATTTTGAAAATATTGACAAATAACTTGAATAAGTGCAAAAAATTTGAAGTTTTTAAGTGATGAATGAAATATTAATATGGACTTAGTTTATAACGTCATAGTATGATACTTCCTTTATCTATTACTCCACTCTTATAGCATGAAAAACAATAATACGGTACTAAAATGCTTTATGAAATTCAAGACAGTAAAATTATATTTAAATAATTATTTAATGAGGCTGAACGATCATGACAGTGATTAATATTTTTGGTATAATTATCATCAGTAGGTATCTGTTCACTGGTAGACATGTGCCTACCTTAATAGGCGTGCTTTTTTCACGCATGTCGTTATTCCATCTAGTTTCCATGCCTATAAAACGTTTGATTTAGAAATATAACTTATTTGTATAATAATACCCATGCCTCATGTTGTTGGATATATAATAGTAAATGTTATTTGTCAGTACATGCGTCTTTTGAAAACGACTGGATTTATTCGGGTCATTTGGCATCGACTATTTGGAAACATCCGTAATAGTTCGAATAACATAATAGCTAATTTGTGTAGAAAATTCAGAACCGTTGGAAAATCCGTTAATTTAATTTTAAGAACCTCGTAGGTACTCAATATCAGGACTAGCAATCAGGACGACAAAAACGGAGTTTTTTTTGCTCTATTCCTCGTCATAGAGATGTTTTCAGATAAAAATAAAACTCGAAGGGAAACAAACGAAATTCCGAAAATTTTAACAAAATACAAAAATCATGATGACATATTACACAATATGTCTTAGTCTAATTCAACTTGAATCTAAAAGGAATTCAGAGTATGCAAATGTATATCTCTACTGTCCTTGCAATAATTAACTACAGTATTCGTAAATTGGCGCTTTCGATAAAAACGCGGCTAATTTTATTGTCTAGTGTAAAATTATGTATTTTCTACGGAGGCACATAATAACAGTAAGATATGACAGTGAATTTTAAAATTTAAAGAAATCAATAATTGCATTGCCATTGTCAAAGGCTGTGCATGCGTCTGGCTTTGCACTTTGTACCTGTGAACATACAGATAAAACACGAACCAACTTTCTGCAAATCTTTGTCCTTTACTTACTCCACAAGAAGTCCATTTTATATAAAAAAGCTGGTATAAAGAGTCTACTTAGAAAAAAAATAAGTAACTCACAAATGTAAACTTAGAAGACTGTAGACTGTAATTATATACAAATGTAGACTGCCTTGTTGGTCGTGTTGGTTGCAAGTGCGACTGCCGATCGGGAAGTCACGGGTTCGATTCCCGGGTCGAACACTACAAAATTTTCTAATTTAGATTTTCTAGTAGTGGT
>DWFT01000906.1:0-10405 GCA_018246795.1 Microceris patrobas patrobas
CCCTGACAAATGATAAATTGATACCCTTAAGGTATAGGCGTAAGCTTTGAAAGCACACGCCCTATATTTTATAATTTCAAAAAACAATAAATGCTGTTCAATATTTAATAAGAGCATTACTTTGCACGCTATCCATGTTAATTTTGCAACACAACCAGCACTTCCCTAAACGTTATAAATTGCACCGTTCACCATCACACTGACGCGACCATCATTATTATAATGATCATAATACACACAACCAGTCAATCATGTTGATAACCACTTTGAGAACAAAATATTTATTGGTCTGTAATCTTTCCTTTTTGAATACATACATATACTCGTATAGGTTCATTACTCAGGATTTCATCATTTTTTATCGAATGTTTTAATATTAATAAAAGGTAAAACGAACATAGAATGGATTCTTTCTTACTCATATCTTACATAAATCATGTTTTCATATAATTACTGTACTCAGTACTTTCCCCCAAGTTGCTCACAAAACTATCGCATTAGTAAAAAAATTCCAAAGCATTTTAACAGCTTTTTATAAATATACGAAAGAATGACAAAACAGTTCTTGGTTCATACAAAGACAATCTGAAGTGCATAAAGTAAGTGAAAGTTTTATAACAAATACGCATATGGTAAGGCTGAATTGATGTATAGAACAGCCTATGATCGTCTACGTTGATTGACTCCGCTAATTATTTGGCATTTGGAGTGGCGAGTACTGCATAATAAGCGGTTAGCCCGGCGGCACGCGCGACAATTACTGCTTCAAACGAACGCTCAAACCGTCACCTCTAACCACATATTAACTTATTGACTAATCAAAATGTGTCCGACGCACCCCCAAATTGAATAATAACCTGTTAAGGCGAGCCGAGACGAGGCTTCGCCACCGAGCGACGGCATTGTGCCGCAAATTGCCGCCAAATTGGGAACAGACTCGCAATCGCAACTCCATTTAGCGAGCGCCTGCACCTGATTGGTCGACACGCCCGCCGCGCGCCCCGTTCGAAAACTCCATTCAAAGCCCACCGAAGAAATGAAATTATGCACTCCGTAAATAAGAACGCCTTTGTGGACTCACTCGCCTTATTTAAACTGTCACCGGTTTCAGAACGAGTCCTTTAGCGTAATGAAATTGCTGACTGTCCGGCGAATGACGGTGTCATTTGAGCTAAATGCGCTGATAAATTGAGGCCAACGAGGTCGGTTCACTTGGAAGCGGTTCGGTTAATCAATTAGTTGTTCCCAAGTGTGTTAAGCAAATCAACGAGTGTGACTACAAGACGTTACAAAGAGTTGTTGATGGATTGAAAACGTTGCAGCTTCATTAACTATACTTGTTTGTCGGACTCGTATACTTAATAGCATAGCCTGACAGCTTAATTACGTAAGTGATTGTTCAATCATGTACACTTACCCATTAATGTTCATCATTTATTTTGAAACTAGTAAAATATCTTCAATCACTTTAACAATGTAAATCCTCACTTAAATAGAGGATGAGTAAAACATAAAGAAATTTAAAAAACTCAAACCATAAAATTACGCTATCACCTGTGAATTAAGGACCTCGTATAAATTAATTTTCCTCGTATAATTTAATTTAATTTTAATTATAAATTAAATTAAAAATCTTAATGAAGTCGTCTCATACCAAATTTATACATACGAGTATCATTCATACATTAAAATGATCAGAATAACAAAATGATTACAATCAATTATAGTATTTGCAGAGCGGACCGAGCGCGCTACCCGGAGGGATTCCGTCTCTAGGGAGCGCCGCTTAGCACCTTGATTGTAACATTCTGTTAGCGAAAGCGTTATCCCCTTTGTGCGGTGGATTAGATATTGTAAGGGGACGTAAGAGCTCTCTTTTTTATTTAGTGTACCGTGTTAATACACACAAATGTTTGGGCAGACATGTCGAACGCTCGCTAGGGATAAACCAGTCATTCGTAACGGGGTACTACAAAATGCATCGATAGATGTCCTGTTATAATTACATAGCACTCAAGATAATAAAATTGGTGAATTATTATTTGTGTGAAACGAATTGAATCTTGCGCCTTAAGACACAATAACCTGAAGAATACAGCTAACATAATTTGTTAGAGATATAATAAAGAATAAATAACGCAATATAGATTTTAAAAAAATTTGGATAATGCCTCGTAATACATTGACTGAGTATTTTTTAATCACGATAATCATTAGGTGAACGCAAAATTAATGGTTATCTTAACATTACAATAGGTAACATCCAGTGTGAAGGTCAGAAGTAATTAGCGCACAATAGAAACAAAACAAATTCACTTCGGTAATGTTTCGCTTCAAAATTACCCGTTGTTATGAGGGTTAGCTTCCTAACTCCAAATCCTACATGTGGAACTATAGAATCCCGCCGTACCCAACAAATTGTTTCACAAGCGTTACAAATACAACCCTTAAACTAATGCGTCCAGTGGCCCACGACCTCTCGGATTCACAATCGTCGCTCTAAATACCAAAGAGGTGAGGGGCCTTTAGTATCTGGGGATTGTCACATACAAGTAATAAATTGTCGGGTGGGAGTAATTCGCTCGCACGGGCGCTACGCATCATTAACGGGCGTGAATGTGCTGCCAAATTAACAATTATACGGAACCTTTGTGCCTCTATGTTAATTAGGAAATTCGGAGATGCGTACCGTGTTTATATGTAGCTATAACCCGTGCCAATTACTGTGCTATGCAGCAATTTGTGTGGAAGTGCTCCAGTATAGCTTGCATCTATATACATTTAATGATATGATTAAGATGATTCGGGAAAGGTACACGTAGTAACAATCACAAATCTTGATATTATTTTTTACTTCTTACAGGCTGGTGTAAAGAACTTTTATTTCTTTAGTTCTGCTGTCTTGACTGTCCCATACCTACTTGGTTTTTTCAATACTTATAGTTTGCTTTCCAATATTTTTTTTTTCATATACATATATCTTACACTTTAATAAAGTTAATTTATTAATTCGTTAGGTATTTTACAATTTCAGTCTATTCTGCAGACTGTACTGATTTCAAAACAGCAAACTGCGGAAACTTCGTTTCTTGAGGTGTATCTTGAAAAGAGTATATAGTTCTAATAATGTTAAAAAACGAAAAGCCTAGCAGTTATGGAACTTTTTTCAAATAATAAGTAAAGTAGATATAATATTCGTTTAGGAACATTCATTCTAAATGACATCTAACATAGGTAATAGAAAATGAAGAGAACAAAATAATTAATTATCAAATGAAATGTTGAATGAAAGTACAAATGTACAAGACACAATCAGAGGAGATAAGGAAATATCTCCACGTGTGCTAGACAGAATATCCCCAACATGGGCTTGGAGCGTTAATCGAACCGGTGTAATTTGCTTCTGTCCCGGAGTAATCCTCACACAATTACTCTGTCAACGCGGCTCAGCTCCCATCAATAACAGCACTGCCCACCGGCTGGGGTTTGTAGATGCTTTTCTATGGTTAAAATTCAAAGCTACTAACTAACCGATTTTATTATTAATGGATAAAATTATAACATTTTCAATATTGACAAAATATTTTTACATTTAAACGTGTGCATCTATAATTACATATGAAAATATTTAAAACGTTAAACTCTTTATTTAACTTAACTCCCCTATGTTATTAGGTGTATTTATAAATTCAACACTATCAACAGCCTGTATCAGTCCATTGGTTCTGCCTCGTTGGTCGAGTGGTTGCAAGCGCGACTGCCGATCGGCAGGTCCTGGGTTCAAATCCCGGGTTGGATACTATTGGATTTTTCTAATTTAGAATTGCTAGTAGTGACTCGGAGTTTGGATTTGTGCGTGGTATATGGCAATAGGATCACCACCTATTCCATTGTGGGACTTAAACGTAACTGGTCAAACGTGGGGGTGTACCACACTCCTCTGCCTACCCCTTTGGGGATTACAGGCGTGATGTTACGTTTATCTGTCTAATGCAAGAAATAGTCCTTGCCTACCAAGTTTGATTTCGCACCGAATATGCATATATAGGTACATGTTTTATTTATAAACTGGCGTAAATTGTTTCATCATCGTCATTATCATCAACCTGTTTAATGATCCACTTATGGACACGAGTCTACTTTGAGATTGAGAAGGGTTAAGCCCATAGACTTTGCTTGGTGCAAGTTAGTACACTTTAGAAGCTTCTAATTTAATGTGACTAATACCGGACTAATCTGAACGTAATTTTTCGATTTAAAAACTTATAAATATTGAAATGAAGTAGATAAAAGAATGTGTGAGACGACAATTAATTGTTATATCTAGTAAAGTAGATTAAGTTATTTAAAGTACGAGTCTTGGAGCCTCATAGATCGGTCACTTGAGATTCCCTTCAGGCTAATAAATATCCTACCCTCAAACAATTCACGTAGTTTCATTTAATTGAATCAAAACAAGAGTATTATGATATCTCAAAACAATTATTTCAGTGTCGCTTTGACGTAAAAACGTAACATCACACATGTATATCTCGGAAAGGATAGACAGAGGAGTGTAGTACCTATTCCCATATTTTATTTATGCCATGCGTCCTATAAAATAAGGGGAATAAGGGCTCCTATGGCCTTTTTTGGTTCCATTATAATTTGAGGAAATATACTCGTACGGTAAGTCTGTAGGTAGCTAGTGTTTACACAAAACACACTATGATAAGATGGTTAATACCTTCTGGCTGTAGTTACTCAGTTAGCCACCCGGAGCAATTGGAACCCACTGTTACCCTGTCAGCGCCTGGCGTCATCTAATCAATAACCAACCGCAGTGCCCTCTGGCGTCCACACGGCCCACGGACTCAGTGGCGAAAATGAAAATGTAATATTTTATTAGTACCTCTCAATCAGTTTGGTTCTATTTAAACTTTAAACATGCTTTTATTTCCGTCGTAAATGTATAATGTCCTAACATACTGATTACATGTATACTTTGTTTTGGTCTCCTTTAATTAGAAAACAAAACTTAAATACCATACAATTACACTTGTAACTAATCAAATGTTAAGTTCTTAACTTCCGATTTTCTGAATCGGCTCGTATTTGTGAAAGACACCAAACTAAACCACTGTAATTGTTGATGAATTTATATCCATTGATTCCGGTGGAGCGCCGAGATTACCCCCGTGGAAGATAACCGCTGATTTCGTCGGACGGGGCTTATCGGCTAAGTAACCTCTACGTCGCCTGAGCCTGTTCTAAGCTCCGAAACAATCAGACAAGTACGAACAAATCGTGTAATCCACTCACGAGATTGCGCCGCTCGTAGCGACTGGGAGCGGACTCGATCGTATTCGGCCCGATTAGGCACCGATTACGGCTCCACACAACGGAAATTGTTTAACGGAACAACTTGTTTTTCCTCACCACTCATAAATAATTATTAACTAATATCACATGTACCTATCAACTAATATTATAGCTACGTAGTAATGAAATCATTACGAATTTATCTTCTACAGATCCTCCGGTCTGTACAAATTATTACAAATCTTAGTGGACGTCAGTCGCAGAAGTCAGTATTAAAATTTTTAAATGAGAAATTATCATAATCTTTCGAAGCCGATCAAAATTTGACGTACCTACATAACACTTTACTGATACGACAAGAATTATGAAGCAGTCTTCTTCTCCTTCGGAATCAGTTTAAGATAATATTCCTAGATACCTTCCCTTGAGTCAATGAATGTGAGCTACGAGTATGTGCAACTTATAATCATGTAGGTACTGCGTTCGATATATGAATTACACATAGTTAGCCTTCATTTACTGAAGGATTTTTCTATCCATAAAAATATAATATCTTAACTTGATTTCGAAAGAGACGTTGATTTTACTTCACACTTTTCTGTGTACCAGAGAAACGAAGTACATCCACCTTAAGTACAATTCCAATTACATTCGTGTAACCTCTCATCAGCACATCACGCTCCGTACGAAGTACACAGCACACGTTCTACATTTGTATATGTACATGTGTATGTGTGTGGCGCACTGCATACAGAGTGGCAGACGGGCAGGAACATAATACCGCTGGAGTATTAATTTGCGCGGAGAACGGATCGAGTTTAATTAACAAATTTAATTAGAAATTAACTGTTTCGCCGCGCGCCAGGGCTGCCTCGTTAGCGGGCTGCGTGGAATATTACATGTTTTACATATCACTTTCTCAATTTTTCGTAATTAATGTAACATGTACACCATGTTTGTTTACTGGTATGATAGACTGAGTAAGGAACGCAGTGGGTCAAGCCGTGGAAGATGCTTACTAACAAAACCAGGAACCTATTGTTGTAAAAGGCATATTCGTGGACTGCATTTTTAAATTATACGGTTTGCCTAATAATATACACATTTGACACCAATACCTATTTGATCTAATGTAGATTGAATACTAATCATCATACTACTTAAGACCTTAATTAATTCAGGAAACATTTAATGTATGGGAAATGAAACTGCAAAGCTTGTATTTATTGTCATTTTGATGGGGTTTTGATAATGCGATAATTGCCATAACAGGTGACAACCCTAGCCCGCGGTAGGTACAAACTGTGGTTGGTTGGAAATTTGAAAATCTAATTTAGCTGCGTTTTGTTCGTGTTAATTGGTTTGTTCTGCTCAGCTGGTAGTGCTCACCAATTGGATACTAAACAAACATCCAAATTGCTATAATTAAATTGATACGCGGCTTGAAATAGCGTGCTTTACTACCGAACGGAAACCTGCTCAAAAGTCGCAGATCATTGTTTAGAAATTATTTTTTTCATATCATAAATATTAGGATTATCTTCGCATTTTGTTTGTGGCTAACATCATTGTATAGTAAAGTATATTTAGCTACAAATTTTATTTTTATATAGCGTTAAGATGAGATACTACTACCTATTTCCAACATAGGAGCAAAGAGATTAAAAACCGGTAACTCAATGCCCGGTTCTAACAATCCAGACTTTCATAACAACACTAATATATATTCGATTAAAGAAAATTACCGATTCAACAAGTTTAATATGTAGGAGTGTTGAATAAGTATGCAAATAAGCAAATTCAATTAATCCGTCAGCCGTGCGCTCGCTGAGCTCAGCTCCGGGCGCTGCATCGGCAAGGAATTTCATAATTATGCTACGATTGAAGCTGTACACCGTGGCCCCTATTCTATCAGATTCGCAGATTATTGAGAAGACATTTACGAGCAATAACCATTTCGATTATTATACTCTTTATATTACAACTGTACCCACTCTAGTCTCGTTAGAAAAATAATTTAAATATATTCTTAATAAACCTCACTAGAACACGCGTTCAACGCTCTTCAGCAGCAGAAGGATGATGATAGTGAAGATATAATAGTGACGTAAAATGCTTCGGTTAATATTACTTATTTTGGTACATCCTCTGTGGCGTTGCTCATTCTTTTGCTAACACAAATTCAACGTGATACCTCATATCCATTAATTCAATGTTTCATACCGCTACGTAGAACACGGTGGACCAACTACTAAATTTCCGCCCGAACAAATTATTTCTAAAAACTAAGTGTACTGGTATTCCTCATCCTCATGTGAATCGAGGCTTTAATTTTTCGTTACTTCTCTGAAACACACTTGTATGAAAATGATTAAATTGTTTTCTACAAAGCCCTACTCAGTATATGGACCTCGATTTCTTTTGTCACAGACAGTTCAAATGTACATACATTTAGTGTCATCGTAGCCTTCTCATTCTGACAGGTAGACTTGTGGCCAGAACCTGAAAGATAAAAGGATTTATTATAAATAGATGTTCAAAAAGACACGTTTCTGAATGCTCGAAACTCCATCATTTTATAAATACGAGTACGTTATAAATAGCTTTTGATACCATGAAAGTGACGACTGTGCCTCTTCTTTCCAGGTCTGGTTCCAGAACCGTCGCGCGAAATGGCGTAAGACAGAGAAGTGCTGGGGTCGCTCCACGATCATGGCCGAGTACGGGCTGTATGGCGCCATGGTGCGCCACTCGCTGCCGCTGCCAGAGACCATCCTCAAGAGCGCCAAGGAAAACGACTCGGTGGCGCCCTGGCTTCTCGGTGAGTGTGCGTTGACTTTATATCTTCTAGAACTTATAAGTTAGACACTAGATAGTCCATAAAAGCTTCTTATAAAAATAACAGCAATACACACAGCATAATGTAACGCGGTCAGGCTATTATTGTGTTTGTGTGAAAATCTTCAATAGCAGTGAAATATATATTAGATGGTTATTTAGAGGCGCATTGCTTTCTTCTTATCAGCAACGTGGCAAGAGTTATTTCAAAACGATAACACGTTTAGTTACCCTTAACTGTTCCCCTTAAAGACTAAATCTGATCGCGTTCTAAAACGCAACCTGTACTTATCTCTTTAAAGGAGCAGATTAATGCAGCGCCAATATTCATGTCTGATGCGTATCTTTAAAGCCCTAACAATCTTAAAGGATTTGATGAGTTGTGGACAGTGATCACTAAAGTGAAAATCGAAAGGAACTACCAATGTCACGAAATTTCTTATTTTATCTGAACTTTATAAGATGGCCATAATATGGTATTTTTAAAAGTATACACAATGTCCAAGCGATTAAAATACCTCGCCCGTTTAGCAGAACTTTAAGAGTGTACGGCATGAAGGCACCACCATCATATTCCACATTCGCAGATGTTTGCAAAATGACTTCAGTTTAGTTACGAACATTAGGTAGAATATTTAAGTAATAATCCGGCTCAGTGCTTGCGTTGCTCTGCTCCGATCTTGATTGCATAGACACGAATGTACATAAGGCCTATGTCATCTGTCTGTACTTAAGAATGATTTCACTTTTTATTTTATCGACGTCACAATGAGCCTCCTTGATGCCTCCATTACATACTATGCTCATTGGAGGAGTGTATATTCAACATTCAGTAAACAGATAGTATCTCTTTTTTCACCCTATGAAAAAGCTTGAAGACCAAGGTTTGAAAAGTACTAAAGCATGATTGTCTAAATCGATCGGCGTAGACCTTATCGACTAAGTATTATGTGATATTTGAAAGCGCATTTTTATTTGAATATGGCCATGTATTTACATACAGCAGCGGTAAGTACGTAGTGTGTAGAGTAGCGCGTAGTTTTATATGAAATATTGTCAGCGGTAGACGTCGCTTGTGCTACAACAAACTACATCTCGGTCCCAGTGACGTTAATAAGAAGTATCGCGGTTAGATAGCGTACACAGTGGTAGGCGGATACCTTAAGCGATGTTAGTATAAAGTGGGTAGTTCGAGAGTGCTAACGATGCAAGAACTATACCGTTGTGATGATTTTGTTCAAGAGTCGAGCGCGGGGAGTGACGCGGGGCGCCCGTAGCGAGCCGCGCGCGCCGGCCCGCCGCGGCCCGGTGAGTGCCCTCTCCCTCTTACACACTAACTAACTAACAAAGAATGAAAGAAAGAAAACAAATGCTCTCGATACCGCACACCACGGTTCACGTAATTAGCCGACTCTTGAACAAAGTCCGATTAGATTACGTCGTTATTTATTATCGGGGTTTCCGTTAGTTTCTTTACAGAGCATTCATTTGATTTCTCTAATCTTTTGCTTTTTGTTATCTGTTCTTGCAACTGTTGCATGCACTTTTAGTAAATTTTAAATCTAATTTAATTATAAGTTCACAAATCTAAAGGTGAAAATACTCATTTAGTTATAACGTCTTTGCTTAACTACCACTTATAGGGGCTATTTTTACGTATTACCTATAATTAAAGGTTTTAGTGCATTACATTGTGAATTAATATCCAAGCAATTAAAACTTCCTTAGCGGATCTCTCAATATTCCCGTGGAAATATAATAATTTCGCACACCAAAAAATTTAGTATATTCTTTTTCACAGTAGATTTAAAAAGGCTTTCCTAGTAGTTACCTAATGAAGGGATTACTATAGCAAATCTGTTTCGGAAAAACTAATTTCGTTATTAGCATAGACACAGACAGACGTGATAATAGTTTACAACTATTAAATATACCATATTCAGATATGATTGAGTAGAATCAAAACTAAACACCTACAATTGAAATGTACCTACACAAACTATAAAACAAAACGGTAATTTAAAAAACAAAGTGTCTCTGAAAACGGAGCGTCGCCGCTGAAACAAAGCGTCGTATAATTTTTAATCTCCACAACGAGAGATGCTCATTTTTCAGAGGGAAGCTTCCTCTTGACAACTCTCTTAGTTCTCAAAGCAATAAAATACACCTTATCTCCGCGCAACAAAGTCTATAATTACAGTGTAGATTCTGTACACTTATGACGAAAGCGACGGCTTATGAGAAGCCTTTTATTTGAAACAGCGGT